>JAPWDM010000016.1:2317500-2335000 GCA_035578155.1 Brachynemurus nebulosus
ATCGTTGCTCAAATTACCTCGTACAAATTTCATTGCCCAAATAACCCCGGTCTACCGTATACAATTTTTATTTATAATATATATTTAAGTTTTTATATTTATATTTATCGTTGCTCAAATTACCTCGTACACATTTCATTGCCCAAATGACCCCGGTCTACCCTTGAAACAAATTTTTTATTTATTAGACAAGATGATGTAATTTTTTTTAAAATTTAAGATTATTGGTATTAAAAAATTTTTACTATTAAGGGTAGACCGGGGTTAGTTGGGTACAGAGGTAAGTTGAACATGTAAAAATTACCCCACACAAAAGATATGGTCAAATTACCACACTTAAATAAATCAGTTTTATCCAATTAACGACATTACAGAGGTAAGTTGAACATATAAAAATTACACCACACAAAAGATATGACAAAATTACGGTTATTTGGATAAGGGTGACTTAAATAAGTTAGGGTAGACCGGGGTTAGTTGGGTACAGAGGTAAGTTGAACATGTAAAAATTACCCCACACAAAAGATATGGTCAAATTACCACACTTAAATAAATCAGTTTTATCCAATTAACGACATTACAGAGGTAAGTTGAACATATAAAAATTACACCACACAAAAGATATGACAAAATTACGGTTATTTGGATAAGGGTGACTTAAATAAGTTAGGGTAGACCGGGGTTAGTTGGGTACAGAGGTAAGTTGAACATGTAAAAATTACCCCACACAAAAGATATGGTCAAATTACCACACTTAAATAAATCAGTCTTATCCAATTAACGACATTACAGAGGTAAGTTGAACATATAAAAATTACACCACACAAAAGATATGACAAAATTACGGTTATTTGGATAAGGGTGACTTAAATAAGTTAGGGTAGACCGGGGTTAGTTGGGTACAGAGGTAAGTTGAACATGTAAAAATTACCCCACACAAAAGATATGGTCAAATTACCACACTTAAATAAATCAGTCTTATCCAATTAACGACATTACAGAGGTAAGTTGAACATATAAAAATTACACCACACAAAAGATATGACAAAATTACGGTTATTTGGATAAGGGTGACTTAAATAAGTTACCCTTATCCAATTAACCATATTAAAGAAATTTGTATCATTTATAAATAACTTTTTTGGAAATATTTATATGGAAATATTATCACAATTAATACATATATATGTATCACTAGTATTAGGTACGCAATTAATATGCGCCCAATTTTTGCACAACTGACATTCAATCCACGTTTCTTTGAGGCTACACTTTGAAAATAGTTCATTGCATATTAAGCAAGAAATCCTTGGTAATAATATTAAGCAATTACTATTAATACAAATATTAATTTTTTTAGTAACTTTTTTACACTTTTTTTTTATATTTTGTTCTTTCTCTAATGTTTTTATTTCTATTGAATCGGTTAAAACACTAGATTTTCTTTTCCTCTTGGTTTGACCCTGTTCTTTTGTTGCAGCCCTTGGGTACGGTCGAACTATTTCTGGAGAAAATATTGTAGGTGATGATGTTAAAATTTGCGATTCTGGGGGATCAGTTACGAATGACGGAGCGAAATCATCTTGAGTAAAAATATTTTCATTATATGGAAATATTCCAGTCTTTTTAAATCCTTTTATGATATTTGTATTAGTTGTAGCTAATGGTAATGAATCTGCTACTATTTTTGGGATATCATATATTGTTATTTTTTCACCTGGATTATTTCTTAACCATAAATCTTGTGCAGTTGAAGCATATTTCTTAAATGGTCCATACACAGCCACATCAAGTGGTTGTAATTTATGGCTACAATGTGGTGGAAAGGATAACATTACGATCCCATTATCTTTCGCTAAGTTTAAGGTTGGTACATGTAAATGTGAGGAATGATTATCTAATAAGAGTAATACTGGATTATTAATAGATGGTTTAACGTGTGCGATGAAATGCTGCATGTACATAAAAAATTCTTCATTTGTTACCCAACCGCTAGAATTTCCTGCACCAATAGAACCTTTTGGTCCATTATTAATAAAATGATTTTTATATTTTTTTCGTGGAAATACGAACATAGGAGGCACTGTATTTCCGTTTGCAGAAACAGCACATATTAGTGTGACATTAGTGCCCCGTTCAGCAGAAGTTATGGAGCCAACATTTTTTTTCCCTTTGGCAGCAATTATTTTAGGAGGTTTTAATACAGTACTAATTGAGGTTTCATCAACATTATAAATATTTGATGCGGTAAATTGATATTTATTCTTAACTTCAGCTAATTTTGTGAAAAATGGTTTTACATTTTGAACATTGAATGATGTCGCTCGTCCGATACTTGTTGCTTCTGGTTTTCTAATTGATAATTCTCGATTCCTTTTTAGAAAACTAGTAAGCCACTCTTTGCCAGCTATTTTATTAATTTTCCATATTTCAGGCATTTTAATATTAAATTTTTCAGCACACTCATAAGCAAGCTGGCGAACATTTTTCGGAGTCAATCCATAAAATATCGAAGCCATTTGTAGTAAATAATCTTTTAATGCAATTTCCTGGTCCTTAGAAAATACTTGTCTAGGTTTTTTATAACCAATTGTCGGTAAATCTTGCGTTTCCTTATTTTTATATGCTTTTAACTTAATTATATAACGTGATAGTGTCGTACGTTTAATATTAAATTCCTTTGAAGCAGCATTGATACTTCGGTTTCCAGAAATTATTGTTTTTGCGGCATCATTAAATGTTTCGATAGATATAAAACCTCTTTCAGTTTTACGTTTATAATTTCTCATATCTAATAGAAATAAAAAACAAATATATAATAAAAGAAAATCTTAATCATAGTTTTGTTAATGAAAAAAATTTTACTTACTTGTTATTTGTAAATGATACAAATTGATAATTGAAACTGATGTATTTTGTTAAGATAAATCTATTACTGTTTTATATTAAAAATTTATATATTTGAAGAAAATTTCAATTTTTGTAAAATGAGTGTACATTATAATATATAAAATAGCATTGTGAAATAAAAGCACATAATATATGAAGGTATATGCACTTAAACTTTGTAATTAAACAATTACGGTCACATACAAAAAGTAGTCACAAACGCCACAAACTTCACAAACACAAATCGTTCACATTTTTATATATAAAATTTATAATTTTGAAGAAAATTTCAATTTTTGTAAAATTAATATATATTAAAACCACTTTTTAAGTAATAGTTTAAAAAAATAGAAACAAGTTCGCATTTACATGTATTTTGTTAAAAGTAACACAATTCGTTCACTTTTATTATATATAAAATTTATAGTTTTGGAAAAAATTACAAATTTTTTTAAAATTAATAATGGTTGTAACCACTTGTAAGAATAATTGAAAAAAATAATAAAAACAAGTTCACAAAAAACAATGTTTAAGTGCATATAACAACACATATTATGTGCTTTAACTTCACGACGGTTTATCGTACACTAAACTTTTTATGTTTCCTATCATTTAATATATTCTGGTTTATAAAAAAAGGGGGAAACATCACAAACACATACGTGTTACTAAACATATATATATGATATATGTGGTATGTTATTATGTATATGTATTATTATTTAAAGAAGGGTGCCACCCTAACACATCTTACTGAATATATATATGTAAAACTTTTTATGTTTCCTATCATTTAATATATTCTGGTTTATAAAAAAGAGGGAAACATCACAAACACATACATGTTACTAAACATATATATATATATGATATATGTGGTATGTTATTATGTATATGTATTATTATTTAAAGAAGGGTGCCACCCTAACACATCTTACTGAATACATATATGTAAAACTTTTTATGTTTCCTATCATTTAATATATTCTGGTTTATAAAAAAGAGGGAAACATCACAAACACATACATGTTACTAAACATATATATATGATATATGTGGTATGTTATTATGTATATGTATTATTATTTAAAGAAGGGTGCCACCCTAACACATCTTACTGAATATATATATATATATATATATATGTAGTATGTATGAATATATACATATGTAGTTAAAATACAAATATTGATTTTTATTTTTCTTACATATTTAGAAAGGTTTTTTATATGATATTGTATGTATACTGTACATTGTATGTATACAGTAATGAAATATAAAGTATTGAAATGGCTTTTTATCTTATGATAATGTATGAAAAATGTAGATTTAAAATACTAATGTAAGTAAGATATTGTAATACGTTAACAAAAGTCAGGTGAATGTATAATATTTTAACCAAAAGTAAGTTAAAGTATTGAAATATTGGTATATGTGAATGTTTTATTATGATTTTTCTAACTATTCATAAAAGTTGATAAAACGTACATCATAAATAACAAATTATAAATTTACTCTTAAACTATTATTTTTACATAAAAAATACTTATCCACATTTGTTTATTTTAAGAAAATACATGATAATTTTAAAAAAAGTTTTATAATTTATGAATTTTTAATAGTTTTGTATCTTATGATAATGTATGAAAAATGTACATTTAAAATACTAATGTAAGTAAGATATTGTAATACGTTAACAAAAGTCAGGTGAATGTATAATATTTTAACCAAAAGTAAGTTAAAGTATTGAAATATTGGTATATGTGAATGTTTTATTATGATTTTTCTAACTATTCATAAAAGTTGATAAAACGTACATCATAAATAACAAATTATAAATTTACTCTTAAACTATTATTTTTACATAAAAAATACTTATCCACATTTGTTTATTTTAAGAAAATACATGATAATTTTAAAAAAAGTTTTATAATTTATGAATTTTTAATAGTTTTGTATCTTATGATAATGTATGAAAAATGTACATTTAAAATACTAATGTAAGTAAGATATTGTAATACGTTAACAAAAGTCAGGTGAATGTATAATATTTTAACCAAAAGTAAGTTAAAGTATTGAAATATTGGTATATGTGAATGTTTTATTATGATTTTTCTAACTATTCATAAAAGTTGATAAAACGTACATCATAAATAACAAATTATAAATTTACTCTTAAACTATTATTTTTACATAAAAAATACTTATCCACATTTGTTTATTTTAAGAAAATACATGATAATTTTAAAAAAAGTTTTATAATTTATGAATTTTTAATAGTTTTGTATCTTATGATAATGTATGAAAAATGTAGATTTAAAATACTAATGTAAGTAAGATATTGTAATACGTTAACAAAAGTCAGGTGAATGTATAATATTTTAACCAAAAGTAAGTTAAAGTATTGAAATATTGGTATATGTGAATGTTTTATTATGATTTTTCTAACTATTCATAAAAGTTGATAAAACGTACATCATAAATAACAAATTATAAATTTACTCTTAAACTATTATTTTTACATAAAAAATACTTATCCACATTTGTTTATTTTAAGAAAATACATGATAATTTTAAAAAAAGTTTTATAATTTATGAATTTTTAATAGTTTTGTATCTTATGATAATGTATGAAAAATGTACATTTAAAATACTAATGTAAGTAAGATATTGTAATACGTTAACAAAAGTCAGGTGAATGTATAATATTTTAACCAAAAGTAAGTTAAAGTATTGAAATATTGGTATATGTGAATGTTTTATTATGATTTTTCTAACTATTCATAAAAGTTGATAAAACGTACATCATAAATAACAAATTATAAATTTACTCTTAAACTATTATTTTTACATAAAAAATACTTATCCACATTTGTTTATTTTAAGAAAATACATGATAATTTTAAAAAAAGTTTTATAATTTATGAATTTTTAATAGTTTTGTATCTTATGATAATGTATGAAAAATGTACATTTAAAATACTAATGTAAGTAAGATATTGTAATACGTTAACAAAAGTCAGGTGAATGTATAATATTTTAACCAAAAGTAAGTTAAAGTATTGAAATATTGGTATATGTGAATGTTTTATTATGATTTTTCTAACTATTCATAAAAGTTGATAAAACGTACATCATAAATAACAAATTATAAATTTACTCTTAAACTATTATTTTTACATAAAAAATACTTATCCACATTTGTTTATTTTAAGAAAATACATGATAATTTTAAAAAAAGTTTTATAATTTATGAATTTTTAATAGTTTTGTATCTTATGATAATGTATGAAAAATGTACATTTAAAATACTAATGTAAGTAAGATATTGTAATACGTTAACAAAAGTCAGGTGAATGTATAATATTTTAACCAAAAGTAAGTTAAAGTATTGAAATATTGGTATATGTGAATGTTTTATTATGATTTTTCTAACTATTCATAAAAGTTGATAAAACGTACATCATAAATAACAAATTATAAATTTACTCTTAAACTATTATTTTTACATAAAAAATACTTATCCACATTTGTTTATTTTAAGAAAATACATGATAATTTTAAAAAAAGTTTTATAATTTATGAATTTTTAATAGTTTTGTATCTTATGATAATGTATGAAAAATGTACATTTAAAATACTAATGTAAGTAAGATATTGTAATACGTTAACAAAAGTCAGGTGAATGTATAATATTTTAACCAAAAGTAAGTTAAAGTATTGAAATATTGGTATATGTGAATGTTTTATTATGATTTTTCTAACTATTCATAAAAGTTGATAAAACGTACATCATAAATAACAAATTATAAATTTACTCTTAAACTATTATTTTTACATAAAAAATACTTATCCACATTTGTTTATTTTAAGAAAATACATGATAATTTTAAAAAAAGTTTTATAATTTATGAATTTTTAATAGTTTTGTATCTTATGATAATGTATGAAAAATGTACATTTAAAATACTAATGTAAGTAAGATATTGTAATACGTTAACAAAAGTCAGGTGAATGTATAATATTTTAACCAAAAGTAAGTTAAAGTATTGAAATATTGGTATATGTGAATGTTTTATTATGATTTTTCTAACTATTCATAAAAGTTGATAAAACGTACATCATAAATAACAAATTATAAATTTACTCTTAAACTATTATTTTTACATAAAAAATACTTATCCACATTTGTTTATTTTAAGAAAATACATGATAATTTTAAAAAAAGTTTTAAAATATATGAATTCTTAAAAATTTTGTATCATTTACTATTAATATGTAAAAATTTTTTCTAAGTTCAAATATACATTGATTTTGTATGTAAGCGATGTTGTTGCAGTCATCTGACTTATATTGAGTACAAACATCGTCTTACGATGTGTGTTGTTACTGTACTATGTTTTATGTGTCTATATAAAAATCAAAAAAAATGAAAAAAAAATGAAAAATTTTAAAAAAAATTCTTATATTTTAATATAAACTTTAAAAAACTTCATTAATAATTATATATTTTATAGTTTTTATCATTTTTATAACAAATTAAAACAAAAAAATATAAAAAAAAAGTAAAATTTACCACGCTGCAAAATCCAAAACTTATATATGATGATGGTACCTTTTTAAATATCGATGTGTGTAGTTGACTTAAACATTATGAACGGTTCGGTCAAAGTATATATAGCTATTATGTATGTGTGTAAGACCATTACATTAATAGTTTTATTTTGACTAAGTTCTGTTCTTTTGAAAATATTATTTTTTGTTAAGTTGATATTTTCAAATAATTTTTATTTACTACAGTAACATCGTAAAGGTACTTCATCGAAAAATTATGAAAATATATAAAGTAAGTGTTTTGGTATTAAAAAAAATATGTGTTTTTATTTATTAAAAATTTTTATGATTTTTATTAATAATTCACATATATTTTTATTAACCCAAAACCATTTATATATAATTTTTATAATTTTTTAATATTATCCTATATTATGTCAAAGCAAGTCCATGGGCTATAGGTGTTAAGCCTTAGGCTCTTATGTGGACAAACAATTTTATAAAATAAATTTTTTAATAAATTTATAATGCAGAAACTCACTACATACCAAGCGCGAATGAAGTGTGTTATTCGAACGTTAAATAAATATATATTTTATATATTTAAAAATTGTCGCATACAATCTAGCGAAGAGTTATGAGCAAATGTTTGAATTATTTCAATAAAACTATATTACTTAAAATATATGGTAATAGTTTTTATTCAAATATGAATATTTTCAAAAAAGAATTTTTTTTATTTTTTTAAATATTAAAAATTTTAGAAAATATTTTTTATATAAAAAGTAACAAAAGAAATAAATTTATTTTTATTTCAATTTTTGTTATAATTTTTATATGTTTATATCAGTTTATGAAGAAATTTCATACTGATTAATAAATGAAAAACTTTTTAAAATATTTCTTTTTTTTTTAAATTGGAATAATTTTATTAAGTTGGAACATACAGTTCCCTGGTTGATCCTGCCAGTAGTCATATGCTTGTCTCAAAGATTAAGCCATGCATGTCTCAGTACAAGCCATATTAAGGTGAAACCGCGAAAGGCTCATTATATCAGTTATGGTTCCTTAGATCGTACATACATTTACTTGGATAACTGTGGTAATTCTAGAGCTAATACATGCAAACAGAGTTCCGACCAGAGATGGAAGGAATGCTTTTATTAGATCAAAACCAATCGATGTTAACATATTTTTATAATATATTTTATGTTTTTTTATAATTTCATATATATATTTAATATATGTGCATCGTAATAATTTGGTGACTCTGAATAACTTTTAGCTGATCGCACGGTCTTTATAGTACCGGCGACGCATCTTTCAAATGTCTGCCTTATCAACTGTCGATGGTAGGTTCTGCGCCTACCATGGTTGTAACGGGTAACGGGGAATCAGGGTTCGATTCCGGAGAGGGAGCCTGAGAAACGGCTACCACATCCAAGGAAGGCAGCAGGCGCGCAAATTACCCACTCCCGGCACGGGGAGGTAGTGACGAAAAATAACGATACGGGACTCATCCGAGGCCCCGTAATCGGAATGAGTACACTTTAAATCCTTTAACGAGGATCCATTGGAGGGCAAGTCTGGTGCCAGCAGCCGCGGTAATTCCAGCTCCAATAGCGTATATTAAAGTTGTTGCGGTTAAAAAGCTCGTAGTCGAATTTGTGTCCTACACTGTCGGTTCACCGCTCGCGGTGTTTAACTGGCATGTTTTGTGGGACGTCCTACCGGTGGTGAGGTATAAATTATATATTGTATAATATGGTTATAAATACTTGTATTTTTATTTAAATTTTTATTTTTATGGTAAGTTATTATTTATATTTTTACTTGCTTGAAAAGTTTAAAGTATACTAGTTAAATTTTATATACTAATATGTACATTAAAGTATAATTTATCGTAAGTGTTAAAGTTATTTATTTTTTATAATTTAAATAATGGAGACAGCCTCCCAATTATAATCCTATCGCGGTGCTCTTAATTGAGTGTCGAGATGGGCCGGTACGTTTACTTTGAACAAATTAGAGTGCTTAAAGCAGGCTTTAAAATTTAAATAGTGCCTGAATATTGTGTGCATGGAATAATGGAATAGGACCTCGGTTCTATTTTGTTGGTTTTCGGAAGTTTTTCCGAGGTAATGATTAATACGGACAGATGGGGGCATTCGTATTGCGACGTTAGAGGTGAAATTCTTGGATCGTCGCAAGACGGACAGAAGCGAAAGCATTTGCCAAAAATGTTTTGATTGATCAAGAACGAAAGTTAGAGGTTCGAAGGCGATCAGATACCGCCCTAGTTCTAACCATAAACGATGCCAGCTAGCGATCCGCCAAAGTTCCTCCGATGACTTGGCGGGCAGCTTCCGGGAAACCAAAGCTTTTGGGTTCCGGGGGAAGTATGGTTGCAAAGCTGAAACTTAAAGGAATTGACGGAAGGGCACCACCAGGAGTGGAGCCTGCGGCTTAATTTGACTCAACACGGGAAACCTCACCAGGCCCGGACACCGGAAGGATTGACAGATTGAGAGCTCTTTCTTGATTCGGTGGGTGGTGGTGCATGGCCGTTCTTAGTTGGTGGAGCGATTTGTCTGGTTAATTCCGATAACGAACGAGACTCTAGCCTACTAAATAGACGTACTTTATTACCGGCATCTCAAGGCCCATCGGCTGTATTGTTACTGAATGTTATTTGTATATTTTGTTTTAATATATTTATAATATGTATGATTGATAATATTCATTTATGTTTTTTATTTCTTTGGGGATAAATTTCTATGTGTAATTACTTAATCTGCATTAATGATATATTTAACATGATACATTAACTAAAGTGACATCAGTTTTTTGATGTGGTTTTTACTGCCGGCGTACAAATAATTCTTCTTAGAGGGACAGGCGGCTTCTAGCCGCACGAGATTGAGCAATAACAGGTCTGTGATGCCCTTAGATGTTCTGGGCCGCACGCGCGCTACACTGAAGGAATCAGCGTGTTTTCCTCTGGCCGAAAGGTCCGGGTAACCCGCTGAACCTCCTTCGTGCTAGGGATTGGGGCTTGCAATTATTCCCCATGAACGAGGAATTCCCAGTAAGCGCGAGTCATAAGCTCGCGTTGATTACGTCCCTGCCCTTTGTACACACCGCCCGTCGCTACTACCGATTGAATGATTTAGTGAGGTCTTCAGACTGGTGCGCGGCAATGTTTTTAAAAGACATTGCCGATGATGCTGGAAAGATGACCAAACTTGATCATTTAGAGGAAGTAAAAGTCGTAACAAGGTTTCCGTAGGTGAACCTGCGGAAGGATCATTAACGAAATATAACAAAACTTGATTTTTGTGATTTTTTATATATATTAATGTTTTGTTAAAATATTTTGTTTATAAATTCCTTATATTTTTATGTAAGTAAAAGAAAAATTTACTTTTTTTCTATAACTTACTTTATAAAATATATAATTTTTATAATATAAAAATTATAATATTGTAATAAATAAACACGTATTTGGATACCAATTTTTAATATATTAAATATATTATTGGTTATAAAGTTTTACATCCAAATGTTAATTTGATTTTTTAATTTTTTTTTTTTTTTTGATATGTGTTTATTTTTATATATCAATATATAAATTTTTTTTTTTTATATTAACAATATTAAAAATTTATTGAATCTATATAAAATAAATAGCATATTCGTAAAATAACAAAACAAGTTATTTTCAATATGTCTTATTTATAATATAGTTATTTAATAAATGAGTTTTCTTTAAAAAAAAATTTTTTTTTTTTTTAATGTTTTGTCAAATAAACAAGCAAGCACTGTATCTAATAAAATTTTATTAAATATTATTATTTATTCTTTTATACAAATGTAAGTCAATATAAAACAAACAAAAAAATTGTTTTTTTATTGCAGTCTTTTTATTATTATTTTATAATAATAAAAAAAGTATAAATTTTTATTTAATATAAATATTTTTTAAAATTTAATAATATAAAGATTACCCTGAACGGTGGATCACTTGGCTCGTGGGTCGATGAAGAACGCAGCTAATTGCGCGTCAACTTGTGAACTGCAGGACACATGAACATCGACATTTCGAACGCACATTGCGGTCCTTGGATACTGTTCCCGGACCACACCTGGCTGAGGGTCGTATACAATAATATATTAAAAGATTATTTTTAATAAAAGATAATATATTTTTTAAAATATATATCTTAAAAATAATAAAATGAATGTTCGTATATTTTTTTAATTTATACGTCATTCTAAATTATATGATGTTTTTAATGTATGTATTTTTAATATTATTTTTCTATATCTTACTTATTATAAATGTGTAAGAATAAGAAAATCAAATAATACATCACATCATTTTAATTTAATAAAAATGAAACAATATTTTCTAAAAAAATATAAAAATAAATTTAAACACATATAGTAATGAAAACCAAAAATTATTCATGTATATATGTGTTTTAAATATCTAATTATTTTTATTTTATGAAAATATGAAATAACGAAATAATTTATTTCTTATTAATTTTCATATAAATATTAAATAATAATATTTAAAAATTTAACATAATAACATAAGATAAAATTTTTTGGTTTAAGTAATTACTAATAGTGTTTTTATTTTTTCAAAATAAAATTTTTTTATATTTATTTATAAAGAAAATATTGAAAAAAAAAAACATTTTTATTTTATTTATTTATAATTGCGACCTCAGAGTAGGTGAGATTACCCGCTGAATTTAAGCATATTATTAAGCGGAGGAAAAGAAACTAACTAGGATTCCCTTAGTAGCGGCGAGCGAAGAGGGAAAAGCCCATCACTGAACCCCATGGCTAAATAAAAATGGTCATTCGGGGAATGTAGTGTTTGGGAGGATCCATAATTTTTTATATAACCTGTTATTTTATGTAATAAGTCCAAGTCCATCTTGAATGGGGCCATATACCCAGAGAGGGTGCCAGGCCCGTAGTGACTATATACTGAATAACAGGTGGATCTCTCCTTAGAGTCGGGTTGCTTGAGAGTGCAGCTCTAAGTGGGTGGTAAACTCCATCTAAGGCTAAATATAACCA
The DNA here is from genome assembly GCA_035578155.1 of Brachynemurus nebulosus. Classification (NCBI taxonomy): domain Eukaryota; kingdom Metazoa; phylum Arthropoda; class Insecta; order Neuroptera; family Myrmeleontidae; genus Brachynemurus; species Brachynemurus nebulosus. The sequence goes on from JAPWDM010000016.1 coordinate 2,330,041, forward strand.
CGAGACCGATAGCGAACAAGTACCGTGAGGGAAAGTTGAAAAGAACTTTGAAGAGAGAGTTCAAGAGTACGTAAAACCGTTCAGGGGTAAACCTGAAAAACCCGAAAGGTCGAAAGATGAGATTCATTTACTTTTTATCGTATATTAACCAACTTGTATTTGTTAGTGACAAAATTTATTATTATTATATATTATAATTTTTTATGGTATATTTATAATTTATAAAATTATTGCACTACTATATGTTGTGTATAATAACGAGGTATGCACTTCTCATCTTGTAGGACGTCGCGACCCGTTAAATATTGATTTATGAAATATTTTTGTGCATTGTATATTATATTATAAATTTTTATTTATTTGTGTAATATATGCCTATATTATCTAATTAATTGTTTGACGGTATAAATATTCATAATATAAGATTAAGTGTAAAAATTTTTTTTTTTACACGTTCATTACCTAAAACGAGTATATATGGGTTTTATTAGGTTTTTTATATTTCTTAATAAAACAAATGATTTTATTTGGTTTTTATACCAATAAATCATACCATATTACTGTCAGTTTTTAGGTATTAATTTGAACAATAATCTTTTTGTCAGCGACGCTATAGCTTTGGGTACTTTCAGGACCCGTCTTGAAACACGGACCAAGGAGTCTAGCATGTGCGCAAGTCATTGGGAATAAAATATTTTTTCATCGAAATATTAATAAATTTTATGAAACCCAAAGGCGAAATGAAAGTAAAATAATTTTTTTAAAAAAGATTTTTATTTTTTTTATTATAAATTTGAGGGAGGATATATTTTTATTATGTATTAAATATCGCACTCCCAGGGCATCTTATATTATTCTTATAATTTTTTTATAATTTTTATTATGAATAAAGGTGCACCTAGAGCGTACACGCTGGGACCCGAAAGATGGTGAACTATGCCTGGTCAGGACGAAGTCAGGGGAAACCCTGATGGAGGTCCGTAGCGATTCTGACGTGCAAATCGATCGTCGGAACTGGGTATAGGGGCGAAAGACTAATCGAACCATCTAGTAGCTGGTTCCCTCCGAAGTTTCCCTCAGGATAGCTGGCGTTCATCATTCAACGAGTCTCATCCGGTAAAGCGAATGATTAGAGGCCTTGGGGCCGAAACGACCTCAACCTATTCTCAAACTTTAAATGGGTGAGATCTCTAGCTTGCTTAAAATCATATATTGATTTTATTTTTAATTTTATATATATGTGAAGCTATGAGAATAATATTTTTAATTAAGATAATATTTATGGATCAGAATGCCAAGTGGGCCACTTTTGGTAAGCAGAACTGGCGCTGTGGGATGAACCAAACATAGAGTTAAAGCGCCAAAATCGACGCTTATGGGATACCATGAAAGGCGTTGGTTGCTTAAGACAGCAGGACGGTGGCCATGGAAGTCGGAATCCGCTAAGGAGTGTGTAACAACTCACCTGCCGAAGCAACTAGCCCTGAAAATGGATGGCGCTGAAGCGTCGTGCTTATACTCTATCGTCAATTGTTATTATAGATATTTATTATTTTTATAAAAATTTTTAAATATCATGAAAACTTGACGAGTAGGAGGGTCGCGATGGTGTGCGCGGAAGGATTGGCCGTGAGGCTGTCTGGAGCCGCCATCGGTGCAGATCTTGGTGGTAGTAGCAAATACTCCAGCGAGGCCCTGGAGGACTGACGTGGAGAAGGGTTTCGTGTGAACAGCCGTTGCACACGAGTCAGTCGATCCTAAGCCCTAGGTGAAAACCGATGTTAATGTTGATGTGTTTTAATAAATTATATAATTATTTTTATAAATAATTATTATTTAAAATAATAAAATTTTATAAAATAAATAAATAAATAATAAATAATTACATCCATTGGGCGAAAGGGAAACCGGTTCCTATTCCGGTACCCGGCAGCGGAACCGTATATAAGTCGGGCCCTCATTCACATTATATATGTGTATATGAGTGTTCGTCGGGGTAACCCAAAGAGGCCTGGAGACGCCGTCGGAAGATCCAGGAAGAGTTTTCTTTTCTGCATGAGCGTTCGAGTTCCCTGGAATCCTCTAGCAGGGCGATAGGGTTTGGAACGCGAAGAGCACCGCAGTTGCGGCGGTGTCTGGATCATTCCCTCGGACCTTGAAAATCCAGGTGAGGGCCACGTGGAGGTGTCGCGCCGGTTCGTACCCATATCCGCAGCAGGTCTCCAAGGTGAAGAGCCTCTAGTCGATAGAATAATGTAGGTAAGGGAAGTCGGCAAATTAGATCCGTAACTTCGGGATAAGGATTGGCTCTGAGGACCGGGGCGTGTCGGGCTTGATTGGGATGTAGGTTATGGCTAACGTGCCGGGCCTGGGTGAGGTGATACCATATTACCTACTAAATGTTATACATATGTTTTGTAAATTTTATTTATTAAAATAATAAATAATTATAATGTGTGTATTTATGTATTATATAGAACAATTATTGGAAAAATCGATTTTATTTGTAATTATATTTAATTATTGTATGGTACAGTACTGATATATAAAAATCTGATTTTTTATTTTTGTTATTTTATTAATATGTACTCCATAAGAATAATTTATAAATTACATAATTTTCTAAGTAATTAGTTATTATGTGTATAATAAATGAATATTTGGGGATTTAATATATATTTGATAATAATCATTTATGTAAAATGATGGCTAAAGTTTTTATATACAAAGGCTGTATTATTTATATAATAAAACTAAATATGATTTATTTATAATAATTTCATTAAAAGTTTTTTCATTTGTTCGAAAAATACTTTACATATCTATGTAATTATTGAAAATTTTTTAAATTATTATTTACTTGTATGCTATTAATGAATTAGTTTTGGGTATATGTTTTTGTGGATCCGAACTCGGTCCCGTGCCTTGGCCACCTACGGAACTTTCTTGCTGCGAGACTTTACTCAACATATATATCATATAATTTTTATATTTATATTTTTATTTATTTAATTATATTATATTAAAATGAAAAATATATATGCGTAAATGTTCTCTTCGGCCGCCATTTAACGGTTAACTCAGAACTGGCACGGACTAGGAGAATCCGACTGTCTAATTAAAACAAAGCATTGCGATGGCCCCAACGGGTGTTGACGCAATGTGATTTCTGCCCAGTGCTCTGAATGTCAACGTGAAGAAATTCAAGCAAGCGCGGGTAAACGGCGGGAGTAACTATGACTCTCTTGTCCCGGCAGTCGTGGTTACAGAGGAAGAGGATCGGCCACCTGAGCATGCGATCATCGACGACGACTCCAATGAATGGGTAAGGAGTCTGATCGAGGTGGCCCTTGCAATTGAGATAAATGAAAAAGATCCCTTCCATAGAGCTGGCACCTTACTTGACCGCCTAGGCAGCCTTGTCCTCAGTGAGGACCAAAAGTTTAATATGCTAGCCGAGCTGGACTCGGCTTACAATGAAATTATAATTGCGCTAGGCGCCGGCGGTCCTAAGACGCGCGACAAAAGACCTCGCGTAAGAGGCAAGGGCAAGAGAGCAAAAAGACGCTATATTTATGCCAAGACCCAAGATCTCTTTAAGAAAAATCCAGGTCGGCTCGCCAAATGCATTCGCGAAAATGTCTCCCACATCGACTGCAGTTCTGTATCCCTCTCTGCGGTCGATGTCAAAGAATATTATAATAAAATTTGGGGCGAGCCATATCCCAGAAGTAATGTGTATCTGGGACACAATAACGACGAAGGCATAGCTCTCAGCGACACCCTCCCCCCGATCACAGTAGAAGAAGTGAGGGGTCGCATTGCCCATATAAAGGGAGACTCGGCAGCCGGTATTGATGGCCTAACAAAATCAGATATTAATAAACCGGCTGTCGTAAAAGTCCTGACCAAGTTGTTTAATGTAGTGACTGCTTTACAAATTTTTCCAACAAAATGGCAAGAAAATAGAACCACCCTGCTGCTAAAAGAGGGTAAAGATCCGCATGAAGTTAGTAGTTACAGGCCCATTACCATCTCGGGCATTGTCGCGCGCACCTACTGGGGTATAATTAATAAGCAGCTATCAAGGGTAGTTAAACTCAATACCAGACAAAAAGGATTCGTCCCCGAGTCTGGTATTTTTAATAATGTGCACCTCCTCAATGAAGTTATATGTCAGGCAAAAAGCAGTCACAAAGGCCTGGTCGTAGTGCAATTAGACATCTCAAAGGCCTTTGACAGGATACCCCACCAGTCAATTGGACCTGCACTACGTCGAAAGGGGCTCCACGAGCATGTGGTGCGGCTCGTGGAGGAATCGTACAGAGGGGTGCACACAACAATTCACTGTGGCAATGAAAGTGCCACAATTAATCTAGTCCGAGGAGTGAAGCAAGGGGATCCACTATCCCCTCTACTATACAACCTTGTCACCGAACCGCTTCTTCTCGCACTAGAACAAATGTCGGGCTATACCCTGGCTGAAGGCAGCAGTCTCTCCTGTCTAGCGTTCGCAGATGACTTAATACTTTTAGCGGACAGTGCACCACAGGCTAGGAGACTCTTGTCGGAAACTGAACAATATTTTAAATATTTAGAGATGGGCATACAGCCAAATAAGTGCAAAGTTTTCGAAATTGTTCCGACAAGAGAGGCATGGTATATCCAGGATCCCGACATGTCGCTGTCTAGTGGTGAGCGGATTCCGTATACAGGGCCGGAATCAATAATAACATATCTAGGGGCCAGTATATCTCCGTGGCGGGGTATAGAGATAGGTGAGGTTAAACAAAAGATCAAAGACTGCCTTACGAGAGTTAAGCGACTGGCTCTCAAACCTCACCAAAAGGTCGATTTGCTCACCACGCACCTAGTCCCACACTATTTGTTCACGCTTATCCTGGGCGTGGCTCCCACAACACTCCTGAGAGAGATCGATAGGGACCTACGTGTTGCGGTT
>JAPWDM010000016.1:2340000-2537500 GCA_035578155.1 Brachynemurus nebulosus
ACAAATTTCATTGCCCAAATAACCCCGGTCTACCGTATACAATTTTTATTTATAATATATATTTAAGTTTTTATATTTATATTTATCGTTGCTCAAATTACCTCGTACACATTTCATTGCCCAAATGACCCCGGTCTACCCTACATGTATTTAAAATTTGTTGTTGACATTTGACCACAACACTCACTCTTACTGTTGGCCTTGAAATTCCAAACACATGAGTCATCACCAGCAACCAAATTAATTTATGTTAACCCATTATGCGCCATCACAATTTACTTATAACAATTTGGTTTTGTGTTAACCCATTACCCGCCAGCACTGACGTAGTTTTTGAATGCAAACCTAACGCATGCGCAGACTGAATTTAAGTACACGACGCATGCGCAGACTGAATTTTAGATTACAATTTGATAGATGGGGTACACTACCGCATCCAAAATGTGGGGATACCCTAACTCGGGGGTGGCCCCAAACTTTTGACACCGTACTGTACTTAAATTTTTGGTACACTGCCGTGTCAAAAGTGCGGACCCCCCTGACCAAAAAGGTATCCGATCACTTTTTGAAGCGCACTGTACTTATTTTTTGTGTGTACATCCAAGCCTTAGCCTTTAATCTCACTTAATTGAGTCATCTTAAACGAAAGGTACACTATCACGTCAAAAATGTGGGATTACCCTAATCCAAGGGGTGGCCCCAAACTTTTGACACCGTACTGTACTTAAATTTTTGGTACACTACCGTGTCAAAAGTGTGGACCCCCCCTGACCAAAAAGGTATCCGATCACTTTTTGAAGTGTACTGTACTTATTTTGTGTACGTGCAAACCTTGACCCCAACACGCGCTTGCCTTAATTGCGTCATTTTAAACGAAAGGTACACTACCAAGTTAAAAATATGGAGTTAAAAATACCCTAACGCAAGGGGCGGCCGCTAAATTTTGTGGGGGCACTGTACCAAGCGCTAGCCGCAATCATGACTTCAGACTCCAGACTCCAGAGTCCAGATTTCTGACCGCTACTGTACTGCCGGAAATTTGGGTGTCAGCTGTACCTCAGGGGATATGTGGTCAGCACTTTATAAGTTGTTTATTTATTAAATAAACTCGTAACTTTTTATATGGTTTGAGTTTGTTTATTAAGCTTTTTTAGCTAACTATTTGTAATTTCATGATATGTTTACATCATAGTCGGAGGGGAATTTTATTTAAAAACATGTCACAACTTGTTGAATTCAAAAAAATTTATTTACATTAATGTCCTCATAAATTATTAATATAGCTGTGTGTTTATTTAAGATTTTGCTGACTCATACTCAGATATTTTTTTAATTTATTTATATAAGACATGTTTTAATTTTAAAAATGTTTATTTAAGATTTTGACAACACAGCAATTTCTTTGTTTGATCTCAAATACGAAATAATTTTCTCGGAATTTTTAATTTATGGCCTGATAATAATCGGGGGTTTTTTCAATTTGTTTATATAAGGTTTAATTTTAAAAAATGTTTATTTAAGATTAGTCAGCAATTCTTTTATTAGGTTTCAAATGCGAAATAAATTTCTCGGAATTTGACATTTGACCTTCGGTTATTTGCGTTGTAAAAATTCTGAGCCAGCATTTTTTGTGATTCCCCTCCAGAATTTTTCGAGCAGTCAAAATCGTATAAATTGAGGTCTGCGTGCTCCCTCAAATCACTTCTTCAGCAAACTTCAAGCAGTTAATATTGTTATTGTTGCAAGAATTTGTATCGAGGTTTTTTTTTTAAAATTAAAATACAACAATGGCTTCATTAAACGACGTGACAACTAGAATGGTGGAAAATGTACGAAACGCGCTATCATTACTGGAAATGGATACCCGGGATGCAGATGAACTGGAAAAATGGATGAAACATACAAATACCAATATACGACTAATCAACAAGGCTATACGTGGAGCGGAAAATTTGGGACAACGGAAACACTTCGAGTCATGTGCGGGAAAAATGAAAGGATTTCGAATCAGAATGAAGGCGCTACAAAAACATGGTAAGTTTTTTCAAATATAAATTTATTTTTTAATGATTCTTTTTTTATAATTTTGATATATCAACATGGTAAGTTTTTTAAATAATTTTTTTTTTTAATGATTTTTTATAAATTTGATAAATAATTTTTTTTATGTTGATTGTTTCAGGTGCCGGCATGAATCGAAATCAACGTAAAAGATCCGATAGAATTCAATGGGCTGACGTGGAATCCGCATTTGCAAGTCGAATACGAACGGGAGTGGTTACCAACATAACACACATAGAGCCAAAGGACTTTTTAGACGACGCTACATCGATGTTCACTCGGCGAATACAAAATATATTAAAAAAATACTTAACGATAAAAGTCAACACAACGTTTTGCGGGTTATTTGTGAAAACTGATGGTGACGAGGATAAATACGACATGAAACACTTCAATACACCGAATATCATAATAGATCGTGGAACAAACCTAAAACAGTGCTACATGGAACATGTACGGGAACCAATTTTGAGAAAATTGAGCGAGTTTACCGAGTCGGGGAGCGGATGGGCTTTATCAAGCATAATCAACCTAGCTGTGAACATCAACAAGTATACACCTTTCCGTGGATCAAGCTACATCGAATTACCTCAAGAAATAAAAACGAAAAAAGCATGTATCAACGTAAAAAACTTCAACGATGACGCCTGTTTCGCGTGGGCAGTGGTATCAGCACTTTATCCAGCAAAGCAAGGGTGTGTTAACAGAACATCAGCGTACCCACACTACTCAACGGTGCTAAATTTAGACGGGATACAATTTCCAGTGACGATCCAACAACTGAGCAAATTCGAGAAACAGAACCCAACAATATCAGTCAACGTGTTTATGCTAAAAAAACAAAATGGACATTTTGAAACCGTACCTGCTGCGCTAACAAAAGAGAAGAAACAAAACCACATAAACCTTTTAATGATCCAGAACGAGTATTACGAGGATGAGGACAACGAACAGGACAACGATCAAGATTTACGCTACCATTTCTGCTGGATTAAGGACTTATCAAAACTCGTGTCAAAACAACTATCAAATCGTAATGGAAAAAAATACATCTGTGATCGATGCTTAAATTACTTTCATACGGAGGATAAACTGATTAAACATACGGAAGACTGCGCGAATATGAACAACTGTCGGGTGATAATGCCAGAAGGGAAAAGCAAATACATATCGTTCAAGAATTATAGCAACAAAAAACGTGTTCCATTTATAATTTACGCGGACGTCGAGTCATTCCTACAACCTGTGACGGATAACGGAAATCAGAAGAATACGACAACGTACCAACAACATCGGGCATACAGTATCGGTTACTACTTTCACTGCTCCTACAACAATCAACTAAGCTACTATCGATCATACCGCGGGCCAAATTGCGAAAAATGGTTCGCGGAAGAACTGGCAACATTACGTGAAAATATCTTGGAACCCATATATGACAACATAATACCAATGAACGAGTTAACACCAGAGGAACAACAGCAACTTAAACAACGAAGTACCGGGTGCCACATCTGCGAGAAACCATTCAAACTTGAGGATATTGTGGTTCGTGATCATAACCACTTCACCGGCGAATACAATGGACCTGCGCACAAGGGATGCAACTTGAATTATAAGGATTTTCATATGATTCCTGTTGTATTCCACAACTTGAGTGGTTATGATGCACATTTCGTAATAAAGGATATAGCAACAGCATTCGAGGGACGTGTCGACTTACTACCAATCAACAAGGAACGATATATTGCATTCACTAAACATGTTACGGCCAGCGAAATTACATTTAGATTCATCGACTCTTTCCGATTTATGGCATCAAGTTTGGATAAATTATCTTCATATCTCAACGAGTTCAACATAGTTAAATCACAATTTCCGGATACCGACTACAAATTACTTACGCGCAAAGGTGTTTTTCCATACAACTACATATCTAGCTGGGATAAATTGGAAGAAACATGTTTACCATCACGGGAGAAATTCTACAATCAACTGAACGATAACGATATTACCATGGATGACTATACACACGCACAAAAAGTTTGGGATACATTCAACATACAGACGCTTGGAGAATACTCGGATTTATATATGAAAACGGACATACTACTACTCGCGGATGTTTTCGAGAATTTTCGGGATACGTGCATGCGCACACACGGATTGGATCCTGCTCATTACTACACGACGCCGGGACTTACGTGGGATGCAGCCTTAAAATATACAAAAGTAGAATTAGAACTGATATCTGAAGTGGACCAATTATTATTCATTGAACGTGGTATTCGAGGTGGATTGAGCCAGTGTAGTAACCGATACGCTACAGCAAACAATAAATATATGAACACCTACGATCCGGACGAGGAATCAAAATACCTGATGTACTATGACGTGAACAACTTATATGGATGGGCAATGTCACAATACTTACCAACGGGAAATTTCAAATGGATGGATAATACCGAAATAGATGTTCAACAAATACCTGATGATTCACCAATAGGATATTTACTGGAAGTGGATTTGGAATACCCGAGAGAACTGCATGATAAACACAACGATTTACCATTATGTCCAGAGAGAATGTGTGCACCCGGTACTAAACAGGAAATGTTACTGGCAACGCTATACAACAAACAGAAATACGTGATACACTATCGGAACCTGAAACAATGTCTACAACACGGGATGAAATTAAAGAAAATACATAGAGTGCTACAATTCGATCAATCACCATGGCTTAAATCCTACATAGATTTAAACACAGCTCTAAGACAAACGGCGGGAAACGAATTCGAGAAAAATCTCTACAAGCTACTCAACAACGCGGTCTTCGGAAAAACGATGGAAAACGTACGGAAACACTCGATTGTGAAACTGTTAACGAAATGGTATGGACGATATGGTGCGGAAGTTATGATAGCAAAACCGAATTTCCACAGCCGCACCATATTTGACGAGAATCTTATTGCAGTCGAACTACGAAAAACGGAAGTGTTTATGAACAAACCAATATACGTCGGGCAAGCAATTCTGGATATTTCGAAAACATGTGTCTACGATTACAACTACATACAGCCAACGTTCGGGAACAACAGCAAATTACTCTACACAGACACGGATTCGTTAATTTACGAGATAAAATGCCCAGATATTTACGAAATAATGAAACGTAATATTCAATACTTTGATACGTCGGATTACAACGCGGATAATCAATATAACATGCCAAGAGTCAATAAGAAAATACCCGGGTTAATGAAGGATGAGCTAAATGGTCGAATCTTTACAAAATTTGTGGGCTTAAGATCGAAAATGTATAGTTGTCAAGTGGACGGCGAGGATCACACGAAGAAAGCGAAAGGTGTAAAGAACTCTGTGGTTAAGAAAACAATAACTTTCAACGATTACGTGGACTGTCTAAAACACAATACAATCATAAACCGACAACAAAATCTGATACAATCGAAAAAACATAATGTGTATAGTGTAACTCAGAACAAGGTGGCGCTCAGCCCGTACGATACGAAACGACATATTGTGGAGGGGGAAACGGATACTTTAGCATGGGGACATTACTCGTTAAATTACTGAATATCAACAACGTTAAAATTAGTACGCAAGTGGAAATGGCATCGTCATCATCGGCTTACTGGAAACGGCTACAAATATTTTCAAGTGAACTGGATAAACTACGTAAACGGGTTGATACCTATGAAAAAACAATTGATGCTATTGTAAAAATGCAAAATTTGAAATTGTCTGAACCGGAATCAATGGAGTGGGATAAAATGGATGTTTCAATTGGTGAATTTTTCGAACGTGAACCAATGCTACTGAACGAACTGATTTTGGAAACATTTCTTCAAATCTACAAGTGGATCAGTTTGAATGTGCTGAAAAGTTATGGTGCGAAAATCATACAACGCGCCTGGATTTGGTTACCATCCGATTATCGAGCCATGTTTCAAGAATGTGAACCATGTTTTGAACATTATAATCGACCATGGCAACAAGATCATATTGATGGACCACCTGGTTTGAAAATTCGCTGTGAAATGTGCACGAATGGCGTGAAAATGGAGGAAAACTTTCAACCGCCCGTTGGTGAACCATTGACATTTGCAACACGGATTTCACACGTTGAAGACATATTTCTGACTCATCCTTATTTGTATACAAAAGTCAGAAATTTTGATATGTTATTATACTTAACAAAACAACTATTGAAATATGATATTTGGGTGCAACATCTGTATGCATATATGATACCCGAATATGCACAACGAATTTGTCAAGTATGGGATCAGTTACCTGAAAACATGAAACAATTACGTTCGGGTCTTATTGAATATATAAACAAATCATACAATTTTTAATATTTATTTATTGTAAAAAATATTTCATATACATTTATTGTAAAAAATATTACATATATATTTACTGTGAAAATATTTTGTATTCATACTTATATTTTAAAAATAAAGAACAATAATTATTTACATTTATGTGTTATTTATTTGAAAAAAAAAAACCTTTTTATCTTACAGGGTTAAATAATATAAAAATAAAATATACACTTTAATGAGGGATAACTGCTGCTTCTTATACGGTGGTGTTCTTCAAAATTCAGTAAATTCTTAATGCGGATAATCAATTAATCATCATCATCATCATCATCATAATCGCTAGCATCTTCTTTATCAGTTTCATCCAGATAATCACCTAGTGGTTCAATAACATCAGCCTTTTGAAGTTCGCGAAGTATAGAGAATATTTCTCGACCAACAGTAGTTTCTTTTAAAGCATTTAACTCTTTGATTAAATCTTCTCGATCGTAAACGTTAAACAACAACATATTTTTATTTTCCTCTAAACTTCGAATAATATTGAGTATTTTTTCACCAGTCTCTGAAGTCTCGTATAAACGTTGTAATTCATCTATTAAAGTATTAGGATTATGCCAGTATTTTATTTTTTTCGATTGTATGTTAACATTTCTAGACTCTCTCAAGTTGTCTTGCTTAAAATGCTTAGCTAAGGCCCCGTTTTCGACATTTTCATTTGAAGCTATATGACGTTTTAAGCTTATTGGTTTAACCTGATTGACAATTTTCGCTTCATTTTCCGAGTCAGCGTTTCGAACCTCTTTTAACATTATAATATCTAAAGCAGTTCCTAGAAGTTTAATTAGTTGTGAAGAGGAGGTTGTTTCATTGCAATTGTTATTAATTGCTGTTAAGTGATTTACTTGCTTACTTTCATTAGACCAACTATCTTTCTCATTTTCAGATTGACGACGGTTTTCTCCTCTTTTCAAAGAGTTAAATTTGGTTTGAATGGCTTTAGTTGCAGCATCTATCCTTTTTTGGTCCAACGAATTCAAGATTGCTTCAGAGTAATCAATATCATGCTGTAGTTGAGATGTATTTTCATCATCATTATCATCAAATCTAGATATAGAGATATCATCAGGTGTTTTATTATTAGCATCATATGGTATGAATTTGCTTGATGAGTTATCATTATTTCCAATCGTACCATCATTAATATTGCTTAACGAATTATGTTGAACATTTAAGTGTCTAGAAAGATTAAACTTGCGCGTAAATGCTTTACCACAAAAATCACAATTATACATCGTTCAGCGGGAGGTCTGAAGCGTTCGCTAGTAAATGAATAACTGTTCAAAGATTTATTGCTTCTCTACTTATATATACTTAGCTCATTTGCTTCACAAAGCGATTCATTTGACTCCAACGAGTGACTCACATACTCCCGGAGTGACTCATTTTGCTCCCGGAGTGACTCATTTTGCTCCCGGAGTGACTCATATTGCACCTGGAGTGACTCATTTTGCTCCCGGAGTGACTCATATTGCACCCGGAGTGACTCAATTTGCTCCCGGATTGACTCATTTTGCTCCCGGAGTGACTCATTTTGCTCCCGGAGTGACTCATATTGCACCTGGAGTGACTCATTTTGCTCCCGGAGTGACTCATATTGCACCCGGAGTGACTCAATTTGCTCCCGGATTGACTCATTTTGCTCCCGGAGTGACTCATTTTGCTCCCGGAGTGACTCATTTTGCTCCCGGAGTGACTCAATTTGCTCCCGGATTGACTCATTTTGCTCCCGGTGTGACTCATATTGCTCCGGAGTGACTCATATTGCACCCGGAGTGACTTATTTTGCTCCCGGATTGACTCATTTTGCTCCCGGAGTGACTCATTTTGCTCCCGGAGTGACTCATTTTGCTCCCGGAGTGTCTCATTTTGCTCCCGGAGCGACTCATTTGACTCCAACGAGTGACTCACATGCTCCCGGAGTGACTCATTTTGCTCCCGGAGTGACTCATTTTGCTCCCGGAGTGACTCATATTGCTCCCGGAGTGACTCATTTTGCTCCCGGAGTGACTCGTTTTGCTCCCGGAGTGACTGATTTTGCTCCCGGGTTGACTCATTTTGCTCCCGGAGTGACTCGTTTTGCTCCCGGAGTGACTGATTTTGCTCCCGGATTGACTCATTTTGCTCCCGGATTGACTCATTTTGCTCCCGGAGTGACTCATTTTGCTCCCGGAGTGACTCATTTTGCTCCCGGAGTGACTCATTTTGCTCCCGGAGTGACTCATTTTGCTCCCGGATTGACTTATTTTGATCCCGGAGTGACTCATACACCTTATCATTCTTAAAGAGCTCATACACCTTATCATCCTTAAAGAGCTCATACACCTTATCATGGTTAAAGAGCTCAGACACCTTATCATGGTTAAAGAGCTCATACACCTTATCATGGTTAAAGGGCTCATACACATTATCATGGTTAAAGGGTATAAAATAGTTAAACTTACACAAAATATTGTCAATTTACCGGTGGTTGTCAAAGAGTTAACATCTCTTTCGCTGAAAAAACAATTTCTGGTAAAACAATTGCATTTCGAACCATGATAATTTACAATTCAGAGCAGTCCACCACTAGACAACCTAGCAAAGGACTTTCGAAACCTAAGATCATTAAACGTAAAACTTTTAAGCGACAACACATTTCACCCGAAAATTTAGCATTCCTTAAATCATTAGGTCTTAAAGTGAAAAGAACATGGTACTCAGTAATGTGCTAAATATTATTAACAGTTTGTAATTTGATGGTTAACTAGCAATAGCTATTAGTAGTATCCATTTTCGGATACATCCCACAAATTAACTATCCTCACCAATTTTAATTATTTTATATAAAGTTGTGGATTGTGTGAGTAAATTCAGTTCTACGGCGGCGATAAAAAATGGCGTTTCTTGATATACAAGGCTATCAAGGAGTTAACAACGAATTTTATTTTAAAGAAGTTGGTATCGTTGCGGAAAATTCGGATGAAATACTACATCTTATATTCGATGCACCGTTTGATTTCAACGAGTTGCCGAAGAAATATGAACGGGTTGCTGCACGCTGGCTTTGCCGAAATTGGCATGGGATACCTTGGTCGTATGGATTTATTCCGTACAAAAAACTTCATACCATATTGAAACCTATATTAAAGAAGTTTGATGTAATATACGTCAAGGGCAGTAAAAAGAAGAAATGGATTTCAAATTTGTTTGATGACACCGAAAACCAGCCGTGGATTTTGAATTTGGAAGAAATATTTGATGTACCGAAGATTTCCAATCTGCGAGATGAATATTATTCAAGACGCTGTATGATCCATTCAGATAAAATTTGTTCATTAGAAAACTGTATTCTTTTAAAAAATTTTAATATGTAAAATAAAAAGATTTTTAGTAATATATAGATTTAAGCAATTTAATTTTTTGTATTCATATTCTATAAATAAAATTTAAAAAAAAGAAAAATATGTGCGTTTTATTTAATTATTACCCTGAATTCCCCTATTTTTTTACAGCAAAAAGTTTCTTTCGTTAACCTATAAGAGTATTAACAAAAATCTTATGAAATTTATTGTTCTAATTGAAAAGCATATTTCATGATACACCCTGTATACTAAAATATTTATTAAAAATACTAAATATACACCCGTTATATATACATGATATTATATGTATGTTAATGATAAAGTAGCAAATTCAAAATGTTCTAGTCTATAAAAATTTTGATTTTACAGACTTAAAAATTTAGTAAAACTCAATGCTGTTATCATTTTTATATTAAGCGACGTGTTTATAGTAATTTAAAACCAAAAATTGAACTTTTATTCTGTTTAAAAATGTTAAATACAATACTATTATACCCTAATATAAATATGTATCAGTATTAAAAATGATATACATTGATTTTGCTGATTAAACAAATTTTTTGCAATATTTATAAATTATTTTATAATTAGATTTAATACTTATTCATAAATGGCTATACAATTCGTTTACTAGTATTCATAAAAATTAAAATTATATACAAATTTTCTTTCTTATTCTCAATATACAGAGTGTATACATAAAATATTTTTAATATACAGAGTCTATACATATATACATACTGAATTATTTCAGATAATTTTCGTTTGATATAGAAACAGTTTTGTGCTACAGTCAAATTCAAAAGTGTTGTGCACTATAAGAAATAATATTTTTTGTAACTTGTTAAAATTTCAAGAACTTTTGTTAGTTAACTAAAAAATTGGTCACTGTAGGTTAAATGTTAAAGTATTAAAACTGATAAAAATAATTTCTTGCTTGAGGCCTACAAAGGGTGATATTTTTTACTAAACAATTTTTTAACTCATTAATATTCCATGACGTCATCTTTCTTATACCAAAAAACCTCCATATATGAGTCATATGATCATAATTCAGCTAAAATAAACATTTAATTATTGGTTGTTTGTTTATTTTAAAACTGATAAAAATTCCTGGAATTTTCCAAGGTTAAATATACCAAAAATCCCCATAAGGTACAGTTAACACTCGATTTCCGGCAGTACAGTAGCGGTCAGAAATCTGGACTCTGGAGTCTGGAGTCTGAAGTCATGATTGCGGCTAGCGCTTGGTACAGTGCCCCCACAACATTTAGCGGCCGCCCCTTGCGTTAGGGTATTCTCCATATTTTTAACTTGGTAGTGTACCTTTCGTTTAAAATGACGCAATTAAGGCAAGCGCGTGTTGGGGTCAAGGTTTGCATGTACACAAAATAAGTACAGTACGCTTCAAAAAGTGATCGGATACCTTTTTGGTCAGGGGGGGGTCCACACTTTTGACACGGTAGTGTACCAAAAATTTAAGTACAGTACGGTGTCAAAAGTTTGGGGCCACCCCTTGGATTAGGGTAATCCCACATTTTTGACGTGATAGTGTACCTTTCGTTTAAGATGATTCAATTAAGTGAGATTAAAGGCTAAGGCTTGGATGTACACACAAAAAATAAGTACAGTGCGCTTCAAAAAGTGATCGGATACCTTTTTGGTCAGGGGGGTCCGCACTTTTGACACGGCAGTGTACCAAAAATTTAAGTACAGTACGGTGTCAAAAGTTTGGAGCCACCCCCGAGTTAGGGTATCCCCACATTTTGGATGCGGTAGTGTACCCCATCTATCAAATTGTAACCTAAAATTCAGTCTGCGCATGCGTCGTGTACTTAAATTCAGTCTGCGCATGCGTTAGGTTTGCATTCAAAAACTACGTCAGTGCTGGCGGGTAATGGGTTAACACAAAACCAAATTGTTATAAGTAAATTGTGATGGCGCATAATGGGTTAACATAAATTAATTTGGTTGCTGGTGATGACTCATGTGTTTGGAATTTCAAGGCCAACAGTAAGAGTGAGTGTTGTGGTCAAATGTCAACAACAAATTTTAAATACATGTACTCAGTACGTGCCGGGTCAAAGGTTAAGGTTTGCACATCGATACAGTTTGATGACTCATCAGTTCGGAATGTCTAGTACCGTAAAGTTACACGATTTCAAACATTGGCAAAAGGATTCAAGTTGCTTAGTTTTGCGGTGCTCCAGCTCTCTCATAGCCTATCTACTTATGACATCTTTAAGACGCCTTTTTTAAGAAGTCAGAAATAAGAGTTCTTAAAAATATCTTAAATATGAATTCAATTTAATGATATCAAATAGACATCTTTTTTCTGACATCTTTCGGACTTCTTAAATAAGACTTCTTAAAGATGTCTTAAAGGAGTCATATTTAAGATGTCAGAAAACATTATCAGAAAGATATCTTTATGAATTCATAAAGATATCTTATGCGTCGATTTAGGAGCTGTTTAAGACTTCATAAGTATGATGTCTTAAAGAATTCATATTTCTGACTTCAGAATTAGCTCATATTTCTGATGTCTTAAAAAAATATCCTATAAATACCCAGTGAGCACAAAAGTAAGAAAGATGTCTTTATGAAGTCTTTTTTCTGACATCTTTCTGAACTGTAAATATGACATCATTAAGACATCATTTTTAAGAAGTCAGAAATAAGAGTTCTTAAAGACATCTTAAATATGAATTCAATTTAATGATATCAAATAGACATCTTTTTTCTGACATCTTTCGGACTTCTTAAATAAGAGTTCTTAAAGATGTCTTAAAGGAGTCATATTTAAGATGTCAGAAAACATTATCAGAAAGATATCTTTATGAATTCATAAAGATATCTTATGCGTCGATTTAGGAGCTGTTTAAGACTTCATAAATATGATGTCTTAAAGAATTCATATTTCTGACTTCAGAATTAGCTCATATTTCTGATGTCTTAAAAAAATATCCTATAAATATATTATTATTTTTTCTATAGAAACCACTAACAAAAATAATTTAAACAATATTAGGACATCTAAATGAATTCATAAAGAAGTCTTATTTAAGATATCAGAAATATGATGTCTTAAACCGTTCTTATTTCTGACTACTTTATGAATTCATATTTCTGATGTCTTAAACAATTCTTATTTCTGAATACTTTATGAATTTATATTTCTGATATCTTAAACAGCTCTTATTTTTGATTACTTTTTGAACTCATATTTCTGATGTCTTAAACAGTTCTTATTTCTGACTACTTTTTGAACTCATATTTCTAATGTCTTATACAGCTCTTATTTCTGACTTCATTATTAAGACTTCTTAATTAGTTCATATTTCGGATGTAAGGAAAAAACAAAAAACAAACGAACAATGTAATGTGTTAAAATTAATATTTTTATTGACAAAACGTTAACAACATAATGTCTAAAAGAAAACCATTTCAATATTTATTCAAAAGTCAAAAAAATAGAAGATTAAAATAGGAGAGAAATTTAGCACAAGATGGAAATTGATGGTGATGGTGATACTAAACAAAAATAAAATATGGTAGCTTAAAGAAAATTATTTAAAGTGAAAATGAATTGAAGGAAGTGAATTTATGATAGTGTTAATTTAAGAAGTTATGATAATAATTTGTGGTTTGATGGGATATTGAGTAT
The DNA here is from genome assembly GCA_035578155.1 of Brachynemurus nebulosus. Classification (NCBI taxonomy): domain Eukaryota; kingdom Metazoa; phylum Arthropoda; class Insecta; order Neuroptera; family Myrmeleontidae; genus Brachynemurus; species Brachynemurus nebulosus. The sequence continues at coordinate 2,353,482 of JAPWDM010000016.1, forward strand.
GGTTAGTTACAGTTTTTGACTGTTTCTATTGTGACTAGTGTACAAATTGTGACATTTCCTGATAAAATACTGGAGTAAATTTAATCTTAAATGTTAATATTTTAAATACATTTAATATACGTTGTACATATACAGTTATGTAAATAAATAAAATTAACTAAATTAAATATATTTCTTTTATTTCGTAAATTACGCTTAATATTTTCAACGAATTCTTGGTATAGTCCTCTTAAAGTCATCTTTTTTAAGACGTCAGAAATATGAGCTGTTTAAGACATCAGAAATATGAGATAATTCTGAAGTCAGAAATATGAATTCTTTAAGACGTCAGAAATATGAACTATTTAAGACATCATAATTCTGAAGTCAAACATATGACTTCTTAATAATGAATTCTCAATTTAGATATCTTTTTTCAGACATCAGAAATATGAGCTGTTTAAGACATCGCAATTCTGAAGTCAGAAAAAAGAATTCTTTAAGACATCATATTTAAGACTTCATAATCTGTTCATAAATCGACGCATAAGATATCTTTATGAATTCATAAAGATATCTTTCTGAACTTGTTTTCTGACGTCCAAATTAGAAATATGAATTCTTTATGAATTCATTAAGACGTCAGAATGTTGACTGGGTATATTATTATTTTTTCTATAGAAACCACAAACAAAAATAATTTAAACAATATTAGGACATCTAAATGAATTCATAAAGAAGTCTTATTTAAGACATCAGAAATATGATGTCTTAAACCGTTCTTATTTCTGACTACTTTATGAATTCATATTTCTGATGTCTTAAACAGTTCTTATTCCTGCCCACTTATTGTACTCATATTTCTGATGTCTTAAATAGTTCTTATTTCTGATTGTTTTATGAACTCATATTTTGGATGTCTTAAAAAGCTCTTATTTCTGATTACTTTATGAACTCATATTTCTGATGTCTTAAACGATTCTTATTTCTGAATTCTTTATGAATTCATATTTCTGATGTCTTAAACAGTTCTTATTTCTGATTGTTTTATGAACTCATATTTTGGATAACTTAAACAGCTCTTATTTTTGATTACTTTTTGAATTGATATTTCTGATGTTTTTTATTTCTGACTACTTTTTGAACTCATATTTCTGATGTCTTAAACAGCTCTTATTTCTGACTTCATTATTATGACTTTTTAATTAGTTCATATTTCGGATGTAAGGAAAAAGCAAAAAACAAACGAACAATGTAATGTATTAAAATTAATATTTTTATTGACAACGTTAACAGCATAATGTCTAAAAGAAAACCATTTCAATATTTATTCAAAAGTCAAAAAAATAGAAGATTAAAATAGGAGAGAAATTTAGCACAAGATGGAAATGATGGTGATGGTGATACTAAACAAAAATAAAATATGGTAGCTTAAAGAAAATTATTTAAAGTGAAAATGAAGGAAGTGAATTTATGATTTTTAAATTTAGTGTTAATTTAAGAAGTTATGATAATAATTTGTGGTTTGATGGGATATTGAGTATGGTTAGTTAGTGTTTTTGACTGTTTCTATTGTGACTAGTGTACAAATTGTGACATTTCCTGATAAAGTACTGGAGTAAATTTAATCTTAAATGTTAATATTTTAAATACATTTAATATACGTTGTACATATACAGTTATGTAAATAAATAAAATTAACTAAATTAATTTATTATATTTCTTTTATTTCGTAAATTACGCTTAATATTTTCAACGACTTCTTGGTATAGTCCTCTTAAAGCCATCTTTATTAAGACGTCAGAAATATGAGCTGTTTAAGACATCAGAAATATGAGCTAATTCTGAAATCAGAAATATGAATTCTTTAAGACGTCAGAAATATGAACTATTTAAGACATCATAATTCTGAAGTCAGAAATATGAATTCTTTAAGACGTCAGAAATATGAACTATTTAAGACATCATAATTCTGAAGTCAGAAATATGACTTCTTAATAATGAATTCTCAATTTAGATATCTTTTTTCAGACATCAGAAATATGAGCTGTTTAAGACATCGTAATTCTGAAGTCGGAAAAAAGAATTCTTTAAGACATCATATTTAAGACTTCATAATCTGTTCATAAATCGACGCATAAGATATCTTTATGAATTCATAAAGATATCTTTCTGAACTTGTTTTCTGACGTCCAAATCAGAAATATGAATTCTTTATGAATTCATTAAGACGTCAGAATGTTGACTGGGTGTACATTTATTACCAAAATGAGAATTTGATTGTAAAAAAAATAGGAAAATCTTTCCATATTAGAAAATTTATTTTCAAGAATATAGTATTATTGATACTAAAATTTATTTCGAACAATAATAATGGTGATTTAAAACAATTGAAAATTTTGTGCATTCTTTTCATATAGGTACATATTAAAAGATAAATTTGAGACTTAACTACTGATAATTGACACCGGGGCGTGGCCAAAAAAACATGGCTGATTTTTGTGTGCAACGAAAAATCTATTACTGTCAGTAGTCGTTTATTTAAATTAAATTATGTTACCTTCAAGGGAAATATTTAACTGGGCTGGTTCAAATCCAGCTCAAAAAAATTTTATTAATGCTGAGAAAATTCTTTAAGCTGATCGTTTGATAAAATGTGGAAGAAATGAAGGAAGTTTAAATAGTAACTCTGTTTGTTTTACTGCACTGTGTTTGCAAAGTTCGCATTTAAAAGAACGACCACACGAAATTAATGCATCAATTTCCAAAAATGGGAAAATTTTATTTGTTAAATGCTCACAAACCCACAATTTATTAAATTAGATTATCTACAATATATTTAAACAGTCGACTTACTTGGTAATATAAAATCACTTCTTTTGAAATGTAACGAACATACTCTCATATGCGGATTCATATTCTTTAATTTTAAAACGCAACCATGCTTTTAGTCTGTCGATTTTTTCCATTTTCCCAAATATATTTTCAATATAAATAAAACTACTACCGGGTTTAGGAATAGCATGAAAACTAATTTCTAAATTTCCATGAGATTTACTCCCACAACCATTCACAGCACAATAAACTCTGCTCTTATTCTTTTTACTCAAAAGTAATTTTATAATTTCCATACTATTTTTAAAAAAATATTTGTTTTACATTTTAATTTAAACTAATGTCAAATTCTAATAATTTACTTATGGTGCACACTAAAATTAGTTGATTTTTCGGCCACCAGATGTCATGATCAAAGTGGTCAGTTCTCAATACAGTACTCTGTTTCTACACCGTTAAAAATCATATTCTACCAAGATACATCAATCTGACACTATTTGCTATACAGGTAGACCAGTTACATGTTATTGTCCTATACCCATTTTTCTTACTACAGCTTACTACGTGAAAGTTATCTCCGTAGTTACAAAAGTAAACAAACCTTTAATTACCATAGTAAATACCACAATTACACACAAAAATTCTATAATTTTCATATATTTTACCAGTAACGTTCAACTACGTAAAAAGTATTATTTAAAAATGAAAAGCAGATTCTGTATTTAACGTAAGTAAATATTTACCTATCCACCTTCATCAAGACGAAGTTAGTTATTTTCGATTTCCAAAGGCACACGTTTGTAAACATTTTTCTTTTATACGTACGTATATCGTATAAACTTATTTTGTTTGCAATTTTTTAATAATTAGATTCTACACCATTGAGTTATACATGCATTTAAAAATAGAGACCAAAAAATCTAGCGAAACTGGCTAACCTGTATAGTATAATATACTAATCAATCAAATGATTTTGATATTCTACAATATATTTATAAATAATCATATTTCTTAATATTTTTAAAACTTAAATAAAAAATATCTTTAAAGGTGAAAAGATAAATAAAAAAAAAATCCGAAAAAATGCATGCTAAACTTTTAATACAGAATTGGTATTTGAACAAATACCGGGTGTTTCAAGCAACTAAGAACGTATAAATTTTAACACGGAAAATTTGTTATGTTCAAGGGGTGTTTTGTTTTATTATTATTAAATATTTAGCAAAATTTTTAAATATTATCGCGTCAAAATAATGTTTAGAAGTCATTAAAAGATAATAGCAGTTACAGACAAATATTTTTTCTAAGCAAACGAATTGAAAATTATTTGTAAGCTGACTCCACCATAGATAAATACGTATACAGGGTGGAAAGTAAATAACTCTCATAGTTTTAAAAAGCGACTCAAAGCCTTCCTGTAGATAACTTGTATTCAGTTAATTAACCCTTTCCTGTTTGATAGTTTTACATCATTACTGTTCAAACGATACTTCAAATTAACAAATCATTAATAATATGGGTAAATATTTATTGGTAAGAATTATATAGTTTGCACATGTGTTCTATTGTGCTAGGATATCAATAAGACAATGCAATTTAATTGCCTATATTCAGGGGCACGTAAGAACATTACATATATTGGGTAATTTCGAAAAATGAATGAAAGCGGCACACTAAATATACGTTCCATATTTTAATAAAAATATTGAACTTATGTAATAAAACCCCTCTCCATTCGTTATTTTCATGTTAGAATTTCTTAAACACATTTTTTTGTGTGTTACATGTTTTAACCAATGCTAGCTAACAATATTCATCGCAGTGTGTACCCAAAATATGAGAATTCCCCAAACACATTTAAATAACACCATTTTGAATAGTTCAAAAAATACACATTACATAGTTCGTTGTAAGAAAAATCACTTCGACGATCTTTTTTTAACGAATTACTAAAATTGTTTAAGAACTCTGGTATGTAAGAAATAATAACACTCACATAATTTTTAAAATATTTTATTAAATAATTAACTTTGGTATACAGCTATTGGAAAAGCTGTTCTAATTCTAACAAAACTGCGAAATTTTTTCATTTTAGTTTGTAACCAAAGGATTATGGATCATTTTCTTGGTATACTTTATTTGTTGGATGACCACTTGTCATTTTATTTCGTTTTGATTATTATTTAGAATTTTTCAGGATATAAAATAAATTACATTTTTCATAGAATAAGATTGTTTATTTTTTCCGGCAAACATCGAAATTACAGTATGTCGACGTGTTCTACAATTTTCCCTCAGTGCCATTGCCGGATTTCATAAATTTTTCAATTTTTCTTCTTTCCTGATAATAAGTTGAACGTAAATTTCGCATTTTAGATTTGACTTCTGGTACACCTGATATGATCATTGCTTTTACGACTTTTTTATAGGACGTTTCCCGCATGGCTCTATTTTTAAATAAAGGAGATTTTGTATTCCACAGACATTCAAAATTTCTAAATTCCTAAATAAATTTTATTCTCGTTTCCGAATTGGGCTTTTCTGTCATTTTTATTTAACCTATAAAATAATTTCCATTTAAAATTAAAAATTATACTTATTTTTAATAATTACATAATATGAAGTACTTACTTAATTTAATTACATTCCAGGAAAATACATTTTAGTTATAAATCCATATGAACACCAAAAATTGAATAAAAATTAATAAAATTTGCCTAGTTAAATAGCTGAAATTCTAAATTTCTAATTTGGCCATTTTCATTTATACTAAAATAGAGTCCCTATAATAAATAGAGTCATGACATGTGTGATGAACACTGATTGGTTCCGGCATTTTCTGTCTAACGTTGGGTAAAATAAATTGAAAATAAGTTAAAAAATATTTAACAAAAACCATTTAGTTTAACCTAGAAAGAATAATTAAATTATTTTTTTTTAATTTTTCATAAATTCATAACCTATTAACAATAATTATGTACTCAAAAATATTTACACAAACATGTGATAATTAATTTCGAAGCTTCTCGCTCTGTTTTGGAAAGGAAATGGATGACATGTTACGACTCTATTTATTATAGGGAATCTAGGTAAACCTATACGGTAAAGCCATCTATGTAGCAATATAATACAATTACCGCTTAGCTACTTTCCGTAATTATGAGGTTTGTTTGACCTAAGCGCTCTTAAACTCACCAAAATTCACTTAAATAAATCACTTTTAAGCGCGAAAGTTGTAAAATTTGAAAAAAAAAACTTTAGATAAAAATTTTTATTTTTTAATTTTTGGTTTCTGTTGCTTTATTGAATAATTTTTATCAACAAATAAGTATAGTATTCCATTTAAAAAAAGGTAAGTTTGTATCATAGCTCGAAAACCATAAGAGCTATAAAGCTCCAGATTATCGCAATTGGTTGCCCCCGTCGATATCTGCAACTCTTATTTGAACAATTTTTCGATTAAATCAACGGTTTGGCTGTAATTAACCCATTCAGTGCCATTGGCATGTTAACATGCCAAAGGAAACAAAGAGGGAAATATATCTTGCAACAAAAGACAAGACTATATTTTTAAAGTCATTAATCATTTTGACATTTTTAAGCCGCACTGGAATGGTTTAAATAGGGAATATGCATGTTTTTTATTTATTTCAAAAATAGTTTAAGTTGATGTCAAAAAATCACAAAAATATATTATGAGTAAAATTTGCGCCTTTATTTCAGAAAAATAAAAAAATGATTTTTCATTTTACATTATCATTATTTAAACATCACAATTTGGCGCGCTGACGTCACTTGAAGATATTAAAATAAGAAAGTTATTACCACCCAGGCCAGCAGCATTGTTATATAATTCATTCTGTAGATGGCACTGCTTCTGATAATATCAAAGATCTAATCGTTTATTCGCCACTGCTTTCCATATCTGCCAATCTTTTAATTCTTTTGACGAATAAAATTTAGCAAATAAATTAAATAGTTAATGAATTAAATAATTAATTTTCAATTTAATTTTTAAGAATGTTTCCTCTTACGAATTTTTTCAAAAATTAAAATCAATGAATATTTTTTTTTCATAGCAACTCCTTTTTAAAACAATAATGACCAATATTTAATATTTTCCTAGTTACCTAAATCAATTTATTTTAACAATAATAGGTATTGATTGTGACAAGTTACAAAATATTTTTAAATATTCAAAAATTAATTTTTATTCTATTTGATATATGTTTTCGTATCAGTGACAAAGTTTATAGAGTGTATCCTATTATTTATGGTACTCTATGTTATACCTTTAGTGCATATTTCATTCAGTATATATAACTGGCATATTTGGTGAAACTTATACATTAAACGTCACAACCAATAGGATCGCTCATTGCTCAAATGTACCGTTTTGGCGGAATTTTTATTTAAGGTAGATAATTTACATTAATTTCGTTATGAAAACTAAAATTAATCAAACAAACAGAACTGTCATAAGAATTTGTGACATGTATAGAATATTCTAAAAAATGTTTCACAATTTTCTAAAAAACATGCATATTCCCTATTGAAAAATATTGTTGCTCAGTTCTATAATAAAAATAAAGTACACTAAAAATCAACACTGGGTTATTTTCTAATAAAAATTTTTCCCAAAAAATGTTAAATTAAAGTTAAATTGATGCCTCTCTAGTTGTCCAACTTGTTTAAAATGAAATAATAAAAAATAATACTGTGAATAATTTTATACATAGATATTTACAGAAATATATAAAATTTGCTTCTAATAATTTTTATTGAATGTTTTAACATAATTGAATTTATAGTGTACTATAAGAACATGAAAAAATTTGTTTATTATTGTTAGCAAAAAAATTTTCGACGGTTTGACTAATACTCATACACATACTGCATACATATGTACCAATACCAAATCAATAAATTATTCAAATCAACATTCATTGTCAACTATAAAAACCACTGCAGTGTAGGGTTGATCTATGGCAGCAGATAAAAGACAAATATTACAAATAGCAAGTACGTAGTACGTACACTTCTTATAAAGTCAGTGTTATATATTATAATTTAATAAAATTAAAAGTACGCAAGATATTGTGTGATACACACAAAGTGGGAATGTCAAATTATAAGAATGGTAGATAATGGTTTTTTCATTCTCTTTACTTAAGTTTTTATAGAATGTATTTTACTTAAAATGAATATCATAGTGACATCTGAAATAATTAAAAAAATTATTACATGTTCCAAGAAGTAGTTTAATAACGACTTTAATGCTATATGTACCGTGTATAGGAAAGGATAAGATACTCGATGTTATGCAAAACAAAACAATATTTACATCTAATGAAATTAAGGATACAAAAATCTTAGAAATTAAAATATTTCCAGAAGTACGCAGGTAATATGTAAATAATTTTCGCTCTTTATCAATGTTTTTAAACCTGTTTTACAAACAAAAATTATTTGGCAGCCATTGAATTAAATATTTGTATTATACCGTATTTATTTAATGAATGTCGTAAAATACAGAAACTAACATTTAGTAAATATTTCAAAAAAAGAAAATTTATCTTGGAAATGTTAGTTTAATACCGACTTTACCATAAAGTATTATACCTATACATATGTACATATACAGTGTAAACGGTGTATACGATCTTCAATATTATTATTTTATTTATTACCCTTAACAATTACGAAAATAAAAAAATTCTACACATAGCTACGTAATATAAACAATTTTCTGTTTCTTTTTATGTTTACACATTCTCTCTTTTACAAGGTATTTTATTTCGGCATGGAAAAGATTAAAATGGCAACACTCAGAAAACTCCCACGGTATATATATATATATATATATATATATATATATATATATATATATATATATATATATATATAAATTTTAATGAATATCATTTTCGTATTTTAGGGACCTCAAAACATATTTCTGCTATAGTCTCGACCTCTTGTTACGTCATGAGAGCGGCCGTAAAAGCTGAATTTCCAGTTTTGGAAATTCGCTAAAACGTGGGTCAGCCAAATACAGTAATAAAATCAGTAGAAATCTCATTTCTGAGTTACGTCGATTTAATGCGTAATGCACCGGTACTGCTTATAAGTCCAATTTTTTTAGTTGAATTTTTCAACTGAGAAAATTAGGCTTATACAATTAGGCTTATGATAAGAATGGCAAGAGGCGAGAGTAGGGGCGCTATCCGTTTTCGGACCAGTAGAACACGATTCTGTAGAAAAAAAAATGTCTGATATATACAGGCTGTCCGGAATATAAGACTCCGTACGAAAAGAGTGGGTAGATCTCACTTAAGTAAACAATATTTAAGATTTATTAAAATTTTTTTTAATCCGGCCCTGACCATCTCATCTTTGTAAAATAATTTCCTGTTTTTAAAAAAACAAGTGGGAACCACTTTTTTTGAAAACAGCAAGATTTGTATTCATTTTGAATAAATTGTAAACATTGCGTATAATGTGTCTCAAAAAATTCAACTAAAAATTGAAATATTTTTATACGTACAATATTATTTATGAATAAGTCTAATTTCATGCGAAAAAGAAACTGTTAACTAATAACTCATATTTTCAGTAATATGTACACATTAAAATAGATGTAAAATAATTTACTTTTAATAATTATTTATCAAAATAATAAATTTTGTAATACAGTGTAATTACTAATTACATATACTGACAGCATTGTACAACATTTTGTGTACGTCCATCAATTCACGTCAACTGTTTATATTCAAAGAAGCAGCAAGTACCTAAATGTCCTCGAACTCATTTCTCAGTTAAAAACAATAAATATGTACACTTGCTAGTTTGGATAGCGTATGGATTCTTTCTTTGTATATGTTAGGCTGCTATAACATTATCAGTCAGACGAGCCAACCTTCCATACAGCCCATACAACCCAGTGACAATAGCTATGATAGTTATAACGAACCTATTTTTGTCATTCGAGCGTATGTATGTATGTACTACATACCACGTGTAAAGGACTTTCTTATACTGGAACTCAATTTAAAAACATACGTTTTCACTGTTGCGTTATATTATAAATTTTTTGTAAATTAAATATATTAATTTTAGCTTAAATAAACTAGTGGTTTAATAGTGTAGTTTTAGCGAATTTCCAGCATTAGAAATTCAGCTATTACAATAGCTCTGATGACGCGACCTAAGCCAGAGATCATAACGAAATATGTCTGAGGTCCCCAGAATCCGAAAATGATATTCACTAAAATTTATATATATATATATATATATATATATATATATATATATATATATATATATATATATATATATATATATATGTATATATATATATATATATATATATATATATATATATATATATATATATATATATATATATATATATATATATATATATTGTTACGTTTTGTACGTTTTCAAAATTTTAAATTCGCTAATTTCCAAAATTAATATTATTGTACCAACTTTGCTGCCGCCCACTGTACTTTCTGCTGGCCCAGACTATACTTTATAATGTGTCAAATTCATTACATTTTTTCGAGTTGGTATTACTGCGGTAATGTACTTTTCGCGCTAAACTCCGGTTATATATATATCAGTTGATCAGTTATGTTACTTCTCATTTAATTTGGTTTTTTTTTCGTAATCCCGACCGGACTCTGTATACAGGTATACCTAAATTACTTCTAATATATTTTTCTATTATTGCAATAATGTAATTAGTTTTAACATTTAGAATTTTGGTCACATGTAATTTAAAGGTTATATGTTGAATTTAAACTTTCTTTTTTTAATTTTATCTTTGACAATGGTTAATTTAATTAAATTTATATTTTTATTTATTCAATTTCTTAAATATAACTCTGTATACAGGAATTTTTGTAACAAAAGTATGTGACAATTTGGTATAAACTTTGTAATGTGGAAACATTGAGTGGCGTATATGACAATTGTGGAAATTTGTTAACTTGAAATCATGCGTTACTTTTAATAAACAAATTATGGATGCAGTCAACTCGCTGTGGTTCAATTTGGAGTTTACGTTTTCTCATGTGAATTACATCTGCCTGCCATGAGTTCGCTTCAACCCTGGACAATCACCATAGTTTCAGCGTACTAAAGCCCAATTAATACCATCTTTAAAGTGGAAGTCTTTAGTTAAGTAATCTTGTTGGCATATTCTATTACCTTTTTTGCAACTTGGTTTTGGTGCTACTTTAGTTAACATATTAACATTGATTAGTGAACCTAATAAAGTGTAAAACAGTTGATTTCTATTAACTTTCTGCCATTCAATTTTCTATTAACTCCTTGTAATGTGTTAGTTTTCATATTAACGTAAAACAGTTGAATTTCTATTAACTTTTCTGTCACTCAAACCTTTTGTTAATTTTATAATGTTCTAAAGTTTCATACTAATTGTAATTTAAGGCTACCTACCTAACCTAACTGTAATTTTAATTTTATAGCATGCGTATTGGTCAGTAGATATTTGTATCTCGTAAATTTTCTATATTTTTCCTACGTTCTCTTTTGTAGTTTATTAAAATTATTGTATTTCGTAATTTCTCTGTATTTTCTTGCGTTATGCTAATTTTCTACTTCCTTATTTTATCTTGCTAAAATATTTACTGACTGACTAACTAAACTTTTAATATTATGTAATTTATTTCTAAACTAATTGTTGCTATTTTACAATTTCCTAAATTTTAATAATTTATTTATATTGTTAATTGTTATTGAAACAAGAAATTTTTGTTAATTATTTTCTTGTATCATATAATTTTATCACTCAATTACCTAATTTTTTTGTATAAAACTTTATATTGGGAACAATCCGAAAATAACCCTCACGACCCTGAAATTGTACCAAAAATTGTACAATTAAACAATTAAAACAAAAATTTACATGTAAGACTGAACTAGCTAAGGCAAAAATAAATTTTAATTTCAAACTGAAAATTTCTATTATTTAAATTTTTCCTTTTATTTTTTTTTTTTTAGTGCAATAAGAATTTTTCTGAATACAAACATTTAAAATTTTATTTTAAATAAATTTCTTTTATTTACTTTGAATTATCTAACATATAATTTGGCGCGGCCAACTTGGGGCTCGAAATTTTTCAGATTGTTCCTAAACTTTTGTATTTTCTCTACCTTTTGCGACTTTTGTATTTTCTTGGTATTAACATTTTTTTATTGTAGGTAGGTCAATTTTTGAACTGTGAGGAGTCCGATCGTGATTACGACTACTGTTAGAATTGGTTTTTACTTTAATACTGTCGAAATCTGGGATATGGTTATTGCGGATTTTATTGCCTAAATGGAGTTCGATATTTTGAGTATGAATCTGCTATTGGCTTCAGCAATTTCGTAAGTGACTTTTTCTAATTACCTTAATTTATCCTATTTCCTTTTCTCGTCTGTCTGTCTGTTTATATTTTAAATATTTTTTTTCCTTAATATGGACACACACGTGAGCTTTGTTGGTCTTAAACGAGACGAACTCGCCTATGAACTTTTACGCCATGGTCGTAGTGCCACTGCACTTACTGCCAGACAGATGTCTGCTTTACTTAATTCAGGCTTAGAAATAGATCAAACATTTGCCCCTCCATTAATTGGTGAAATTGGCACATTACAGGCCAAATACACTCAGTTGTGCTCTGAAGTTCGTTTGTTTGTCGGTACGGAGGAGTCATTAGAATATCAATACCTTTCTAATCGAATTGCACATTTCTTACGTAGATTAAACCTCGTTAAAACCCATCGTTACAGAGATGATAACTCAGTGCCTCTTATTGAACAAGCTACGTTACTAGAGAAATCATTTATGGAGCTAGACTCCGAACTTTTGGAGCGTAGTAAGCATATCACTGCTAACGTTCCTATGGCGGTTCAAAACGCTGTACAAACTTATAAACCTCCACCTGTTTATAAGTGGAACATTAAATTAAATGGTACTGGTAACGTCCAAGAGTTTATAGATCGTGTTCATGAATTGGCAGAAGCACGACACGTGTCACATTACGATCTTTTCGTCTCTGCCGTAGATTTATTTGTGGGTTCGGCTTTAAACTGGTACCGAGCGACTAAACCCGACCTACAGTCGTGGGACCAGCTTCTAGATTCTTTACGCAGACATTAAGGTCTGTCTACTTCCGATGACGCCATCTGGAAGAGTATTTACAATATTAAACAAGGCCCTACGGAAAGGACGGTAAATCTATTTATTCGCCTTAAGCAATTATTCTCAAAGCTTTCGGTACAACCCGATGAGTCACGTAAGATAGAAATCATTACCTCCGCTTTATCAAAAGAAAATAGTTTATTAGTGTCCATTGGCATGTGTGACACTATGGACAAACTGTACACACTCTGTGCACAGCTTGAACGAGTAAAAGCAGAACACCTATCACCTCGTGTAAATAGTACAACACCTAGTTTTCCGTCGACGTCTCGATCATCTACGAGTAACGTTCCTAATAAGTCAGTACGTTTTGTTTCCGCAATGAAATGCTTTAACTGCCGCCAGGAAGGCCATCATTTTCGTGATTGCGAATAACCTAAAACCCGTTATTGTTACCGCTGTGGAGCTCCTAACGTCACTGTCAGGACATGCTCCAAATGTAATCAATCTTTAAACGCCAAGTAGGCTTCCGTTTGAGTCGTCGGTCGCCTCCTTCAGTTAACAAGTCGATTCGTTCGATGAGGCTTGATTCTGAAGAATGGACTTCATGGTTGTCTACGGTTCGCAAATTTTGTGTTCAACCACCACCTAGCAATAATTGTGAAAATCCGACGTACTCATTTGTTTCAGTCAATAACGACTCTCGTCCTTACGTCCGTCTGTATTTCTCTGGACGTAAAGTCTTCGGCTTAATCGACTCCGGAGCTGCCGTCACAGCAATTAGCTCAAAATTTTACGAACAAATTATACATAATCTTCCACCATTATGTCAGTTAAGCCCATTTACTCAGATCACTGTTGCAAATGGTTCGTCCTGCGAAATTAAAGGAAAAGCTTTTATCCCGTATAAATTTCATAATAGTACTTACACCGTACCTACGCTTGTTATTGAAGGTCTCTCCAATGATCTTTCATTAGGAGTGGACTTTATCAAAAAATTTTGTATTTCGGTCGACTTTGCTCGTAACACATATCAGTTCGTCGGTTCTGATATTTGTTCACTAGAGCAAAATCAATCATTAACTGATGACCAACAGCGTAAACTAGAAAATTTAATTAAAAGCTTTCCACAACCAGATAACTTGCCCTGCACATCTGCTATCGTACACAAAATCAATGCCCAACCAATTAAATAGCGGAATTATGTTGTATCAAAACCTATCCACGATTTTATCAGGTTTATACAGGTTGATAGAATGTTATTTTTGGATATTATAGAAGCCGCTCAGAGTCCCTGGAACATTCCGATTGTGGTAGTTAATAAGAAATCCACTGATGGAAATCCTAAGTTTCGGTTCTGTCTTGATTTTCGTAAACTTAACGCAGTTACCAAAAAACATGCTTATCCACTACCATTTATGCATCAGATACTTGACCGTTTAGGTAATGCGAGTTGGTTCACTACGTTAGACCTTAAGTCCGCTTTTGGCAAATTCCTTTAGACCCTAGTAGCCGTCCTAAGTGTGCATTTTCTGTACCCGGACGTGGCCAATTTCAGCCAAAACGAATGATGTTTGGATTAACCAATGCGCCTGCTACTCAGCAATGTTTAGTGGATACTATTTTAGGTCCTGGTCTCGAACCATATGTCTTTGTGTACCTTGATGATATAGTCATCGCTAATGCATCTTTTGATGAACACATCAAAACTTTATATGAGGTGCTAACTCGTTTGAAAGCAGCAAATCTGACGCTTTCTTTAGATAAATGCCATTTCGCAAAACGCGAAATTAAATATCTTGGTTTTGTAATAAATTCCTCAGGTATACAAGTTGATTCCGATAAGACCAGTGCAATTGCCACTTATCCAATACCTAAATCAGTAAAAGAAGTCCGTTCATTTTTGGGAATAGTATCGTGGTCGATGGGTTCCACATTTTTCGGAACTTGCTGCTCCTCTAGTCAAACTTACGAAGAAAAATTGTAAGTGGAACTGGGACGATACCACCCAAAAATCTTTTGATTCTTTAAAGAAATGTTTGTTATCACCACTCATACTTAGCTGCTCGGATCCGAATTTACCATATACGATACATTGCGATGCGTCCAACTATGCTCTCGGTAGTTGTTTAACGCAACAAACTTCTGATGGTCAGGAAAAAGTATTTGCATACGCTTCCCGTGCGCTTACTAAAAATGAAATTAATTTTTCCGTAACCAAAAAGGAATTACTCTCCATCTTGTGGTCCATTAATAAATTCAGAGGTTACGTTGAAGCTACCCGTTTTACGGTTGTAACGGATCATTTTGCCTTGAAGTGGTTACACAACTTGAAAAACCCTTCAGGTCGAATAGCACGCTGGAGTCTGCAATTGCAGTCATACGATTTCAACATTGTACATCGAAAGGGATCATCCTAGGCCTGGGTAACACTGCGCTACGCCGCGCAATTGCGTTAACTCACTATACTGTGTTAAATGCGTCAACTCACGTTTTTTAAAACTTGTAACGCATAACTCAGTGGTTAACTCAAATTAAATATTACAGTTTTAGACTTTATATTTATTTCATTCAGACCATATATTTATTTCTCACATTAAAAGTTTAACTCAAATTAGCGCACTTTTCATGACATGGCATTAGAAATGAGGTTAGAAAATGTACATAAGTTTAAATTATAATAATTATTATATTCTTTGATTTATACCATACGTAAACGTAGTAACACCAGCATTTTATTTAGTTTATAATATTATTACATACATAGGTATTATGTCGGAGGTGATATAGGAATTGGAATTTTTGATATAAAATAAATAAAAAACTTTTACATATTTCATTGTTATTTATTTTATTTATTTTCAGGAATTATTAATTTTGGAATACACGAAATACAATAACACATTGAAATCTGGAAATCTTAATACGACTTTTTGGTAGTTTCATTTGTTTTATGCATGCTAAACAAAATTTATAAAAAACCTGACGTTTAAAAAATGTGTTAATGACGTTACCGCGTAAATAATAAGCCGCCTATATAGGTACACGATCCGTAATACTGTCAGTATTTCGAAATACTGGCATTATTACTGAAGTATGCATATATAGATTTTATATTATAATAATAATAATTCATTATTTTTCTCAGTAAATACTGACAGTATTATTAATCGTGTACAGGCCGCCACAAAATAGCAAAAAATAGGGAATAGGCAGGAAATGTTAATGGTGTCATGACAAAATGTCACAAAGCGCGTGCGCCGCATGCGCTTGATATCTTCTGTATGTATATTTGCTTTCTACAATACCTACTGCGTTAAATAGCGCAATGAGTTACAACACTGCGCTAACACAGTAAGGTGCGCTTGAGTTATTGCGTCAACTCAAGATTTTTTACTGAGTTACCCAGGCCTAGATCATCCCATACGTTGCCTGACGGTTTGTCCCGTATACTTACCGACATTAACTTGATTGAGGTAACTAATACTCATTATGATCGTTGGTATCGGAGAATGTTAGCTAATGTTGAAAGGTTTCCCGACAAATTTTCCCACTGGAAAATTGAAGATGGCAAATTATACAAATTCTGTACACCTATTAACCCACTAAATATAGATGAAGATCCTTGGAAGTTTGTGTGACCCACTTCACTCCGTCAACTTGATCGAAACGAAGGCTCTTTGCTAATGTTGACTAACATTAGTTGGGGTATGACATAAATAGAATTTATGTCATTTAATATTAATAGTTCTCTAATTTACGTTATTTTTATCTTATTTTGCGTTTACCTTTCATAATAGAATCATTACGTTTTCTTTATCTTTTTGTATTACCTTTGTATACTAAAATTTAATTAGGGTTAATTAGCACTAAAATTAGTTTAACATTTAGTAATCATAATTAGCTTATAATTTAGTTTATAAAATAGTAACAATTTAATTTAGTGTGCTACCATTTCGTCCGACTTACGTCTGATCGAAATGAAGGCTCTGTGGCTAATTTTTCGGAATTAGTTTAACCCGATTTTATAACAGAGCAAGGCATTGTGGGAACAATGTCATTTAATTTAAACAAATATTTTTTGTGTGCAAATTCATTAGTAATTTAAACTTAAGGTTTTCCAGGGTTTTACTTGTGTGTTCATAATACTACAATTTCTACCTAAATAATTTCAATAGTCACTTATTAAATTGAGTTCGTTGTATTTTTTCTGTTGTTACCTATAATAGTTTTATTTTTTGTTTTCTTATATTTCTAGTCAATGGGAATTGAAAATGACTCGTGATTATGCTATTTACAGGGGGACTCACTCAATTTTTTTCTTTTTCTTTTGTATTTCGTTCGTTGGGGGCTGACCAAACATTATGTTCTTACAGCACAACGATTTACATTGCCTTTTCTTTTCGTAGGTCCGGCCGACCACTATAATTTATTACTGCGGGGACTTACATAAATTTTTTTCTCTATTTTACGAGTGATCTCTGGCTGACCGGCTAATCCTTGTTCCATTACCCATATTCAATTTTGCAAAGCAAATCGCGTTTGCGGATCTATATTTGAGCTAAATCTCAAATTTAATTGAAATTTATTGAATTTATATTTGTCTCAGACAAATTTAGTTTAGTAAGTTAGCTTAGTTACTTATTATTGCGATTATTCGGATTTATGTCTGAGCTGTCAGACTTAGGTTAAGTGAATTTTCTTCATTAGTAACCCGAAAAGTACAACGAATATCAACAAGAAACGAATTTCAACAAGAAACCGATTTCGAAGAAACGAATTTCCATTAAAACAACTAATTTCAATTTCAAAACCCTATTTCAAAAAAAAAACTTGCCTTTTATCCTTTATATTCCGTTCAGTCACTATTATACATTTTTGTACCTACAGCACTATGCGAAAATGCTGAAATTTTGGTAAGATTAATCAGTTTGGCGCCAAAATTTAGCAAACACATCTTTGCTAAAATAGAAATCACTTAACTGCTTTTAGGATATCTAATCTTACTATTCAAAAAAAAAAAAAAAAATTAAAAAAATTTTTTTTAACGGGTCGTTAAGAGTGTTACGTTTTGTACAACGTTTTCAAAATTTTAAATTTGCTTTTTTCCAAAATCAATCTTATTGTACTTACTTTGCTGCCGCCCACTGTACTTTCTGCTGGCCCAGACTATACTTTATAATGTGTCAAATTCATTACATTTTTTCGAGTTGGTATTACTGCGATAATGTACTTTTCGCGCTAAACTCCGGTTATATATATCAGTTGATCAGTTATGTTAATTCTCATTTAATTTGGTTTTTTTTTCGTAATCCCGACCGGACTCTGTATACAGGTATACCTAAATTACTTCTAATATATTTTTCTATTATTGCAATAATGTAATTAGTTTTAACATTTAAAATTTTGGTCACATGTAATTTAAAGGTTATATGTTGAATTTAAACTTTCTTTTTTAATTTTGTCTTTGACAATGGTTAATTTAATTAAATTTATATTTTTATTTATTCAGTTTCTTAAATATAACTCTGTATACAGGAATTTTTGTAACAAAAGTATGTGACAATTTGGTATAAACTTTGTAATGTGGAAACATTGAGTGGCGTATATGACAATTGTGGAAATTTGTTAACCTGAAATCATGCGTTACTTTTAATAAACAAATTATGGATGCAGTCAACTCGCTGTGGTTCAATTTGGAGTTTACGTTTTCTCATGTTAATTACATCTGCCTGCCATGAGTTCGCTTCAACCCTGGACAATCACCATAGTTTCAGCGTACTAAAGCCCAATTAATACCATCTTTAAAGTGGAAGTCTTTAGTTAAGTAATCTTGTTGGCATATTCTATTACCTTTTTTGCAACTTGGTTTTGGTGCTACTTTAGTTAACATATTAACATTGATTAGTGAACCTAATAAAGTGTAAAACAGTTGATTTCTATTAACTTTCTGCCATTCAATTTTCTATTAACTCCTTGTAATGTGTTAGTTTTCATATTAACGTAAAACAGTTGAATTTCTATTAACTTTTCTGTCACTCAAACCTTTTGTTAATTTTATAATGTTCTAAAGTTTCATACTAATTGTAATTTAAGGCTACCTACCTAACCTAACTGTAATTTTAATTTTATAGCATGCGTATTGGTCAATAGATATTTGTATCTCGTAAATTTTCTATATTTTTCCTACGTTCTCTTTTGTAGTTTATTAAAATTATTGTATTTCGTAATTTTTCTGTATTTTCTTGCGTTATGCTAATTTTCTACTTCCTTATTTTATCTGACTGAAAATTTTTACTGACTGATTAACTAAACTTTTAATATTATGTAATTTATTTCTAAACTAATTGTTGCTATTTTACAATTTCCTAAATTTTAATAATTTATTTATATTGTTAATTGTTATTGAAACAAGAAATTGTTGTTAATTATTTTCTTGTATCATATAATTTTATCACTCAATTACCTAATTTTTTTGTATAAAACTTTATATTGGGAACAATCTGAAAATAACCCTCACGACCCTGAAATTGTACCAAAAATTGTACAATTAAACAATTAAAACAAAAATTTACATGTAAGACTGAACTAGCTAAGGCAAAAATAAATTTTAATTTCAAACTGAAAATTTCTATTATTAAATAAATTTCTTTTATTTACTTTGAATTATCTAACTATTATATATATATATATATATATATATATATATATATATATATATATATATATATATATATATATATACATGAACACGATAACACTCGAACGGAACATTTAATTTTTATGAAATTTGGAATTCTTGGACGAGTTCGTTAACCAGACACGTCGGATGCCCAGAAGTAGGTTATTCGGGAATTTTTTGTCAACAAAATGAGTTTTTTGCTAGAAATAAGGAACTTTTCAAATTTTTTTTACACTAATTGAAAGGATGAGGCAAATTACGTAAAAAATGTTTTTAAACCATTCCTGTAAATTAATTATTTTTCGAGAAAAACTAGGAAATATGTCGTTCTCCATTTCACTCGCACTCACAGTCTTTTTTTGTCTGTCTCATGTTTTGCGATGCTATATTCTAAAAAAAGGCTTTATAAGTGGCGTGTCATGATTTTTTTAATCCAATTTAACGATTCGGCGTAATTTTATTCCTCTCAGTTGTAAAGTTTTTATAATATATCTATTCCATTTTTTATAGAAAAATTATCAAGTATATTTCTTTTATATAATATGGTTAGAATTTATGTTTACACCTTACTAAAATTATTAAGAGTTTGCTACAAATGAATAAAAATTAGGTTAAACCATATTGAAATAATAATATTTTTACGTAAATTTCTGCCTAATTGATAATACTTCTAATATATTTTTTAATTATAAAGTATCACCCGGACCCTATCAGAAATGGCCACTGTTCATCACTTCCTTTTCCACAAAAATTTTTAAAATATCACTGCGCCTAAAAAAATTTTAAGCGTTTTCACCGATTTGGCGCCAAAAGCTTTCAGGGGGCACATGCCCCCACTGCCCCCCTAGATCCGGCCCTGAGTCTAAGGATAGTTAACTAGGGAGTGAACTTCAAGGATGTGAAATTCAATCGATTCAGCTTAACATAAATAGGATTTAATAGTTCTATCAACGAAATTCTTATGCATTTATAATTTCTCTCATTGTAAGGAGTGGTCCACCAAATTTAACTACTTTGTAATAGTCAGTGTCGGATATTACGCAATTTAAGAGATAATGTTTTTTTTTATTTAATTATTATCCGTAAACTTATATACAAGGTACAGATTTATGGATATTCGTAACTGTAACTAAAATTACCGGATATCCGAAATAATAAAATATTTGAAACCGAAACCTTATCCGAGATAAAAGTTTCGGATAATTATAGATAATTGCCTATAAAACGTTGACGATATTGACGTTCTACGATGTGGTATGTAGGTTAGTAACGTTTCATGACGTCAATGACCATCAGGATTTTAAATTTCTTTTTAAATTTTTATAAAGAAATTTAAAATTTACTTTTTACCATTGAAAATCGATAATAAAGAGTCGATTTTTTATTCCCATTAGTACATTACTACTACAAAATTACTTTGTTATTATATGATCCAAAAATTATTCTTTTTATCGATTAACGACATTTATAACCCAGCTATATTGGCTTTTGATATTAAAATATCAAGATACCAAAAAAAATTCAAACGTTGTATAATAACGAGAGGTCGAATTTTCGTGTTTAAAAATTTAACTTTTATAATTGTACTAGCTGCGGCCCAAGGTTTCACCCGCGTAATATCTGAATTATAGGTCAAATTACCTTTAAATTTGATATTCCGAAATTCTGTGAAAAATTAATTATTTATAGTGTTTGGTTCTCAGTGTAGGCATCTGGAATTCAGTGCCTACACTGAAAATTATATGTTTTAAAAAAAAAAAAACATATAATTATTATTCTACATAAATTTATTATGATCTGGGGCCCGTTTCTTGAAATCATTCGCAAATAAAACGTATAATTATGTAATTGTCAAATTACGAACGCTTTTTAAAAAAGTAGTTTCTGGAAGAAAAACCTATAGGTACGGGATAATTTTACTGATAACTAGTTTCCGAGAAAAACTAATTTTTTTAAACGGAAATTCGCTATATTATGCAGAAACTTTATCAAAGTTCATTTCAATGTGTCCATGTTATCAAATTTCATGTGACCATGATTCGCGATATATATATATATATATATATATATATATATATATATATATATATATATATATATATATATATATATATATGTCGTGCCGACAGAATTGCTGATGAATTTCCTTTAATATTTTCAATCTATAGAATTATTATTTAAAATATTTCAAAATTATTTATTCATTATTTAACATTTCCTTTGATTATATTTTATGTATTTCCTTTTTACAAAATCTAGTTGAAATTAGTAAAAATGCAAAATTCGCAATTCACATTTTACTAATAATAAATCAGTGTTCTAGAAGGTTCGTTCCAAAAAAACGCGTGTCATGCATTTTTGCTAGTTAAGCAGTAATATCTCTATAAATTTGTAATTTCAAAAAAAACAAAAATTTAGTTCTGGAAAATTTTTTATCAATTTTAACTCGTTACTCTTGAAGTCGGTCCGTCGGTATTTTAAAATTTTGAAAGAAAATTTGTAAAAGTAATAATGTTTCGATTGTTGTACGTAATTTTGATCATTTTTGTAATTGTTGTGCTTTTGTAAATTTAAAGACTTTTCTCCAAATTTATTCTAAACTTTTGTAAACTGAACTTTAATTTTAAATAAATTTCTTTTCAAAATTAATTCTTAACTTTATAAATTTGATTTTAAATAAATTTTGTTAAACTTAACTTGGGACTTATTTGTTATAAAAAACCTTAAAAACAAACTCGACCGAAACAAACTTCTTAAAAATAAAATTAAAACAAATCAAAAGAAAATAAAATTAAAATTAATAGCTTAAAATAAAATAATAACTAAAATCTAAAAGTAAATATTACAAGTAACAAAATAATTAAATAAAACAGAAGTCAAAATAAATTAAAACAATTAAACAACGAAATTATTAATTATTTAAAATAAAATAAGAAGTATTTAAAAGAAGATCATCAAGTAAAAGTTTAAGCAACGCAAATAAGTCCGAAAGCATCAACCTAATCCAGAACTCGGTTTCTCCTGTTTCTCCAAAAAACTTGAGTGGCGATCACCCTTAACTGCGGATCCCAATAAATCGTCGTAGAAGAAGAATACTGGGTATAGAGATCATAAGACGACCGTGAGTCAAGTATACTTTCTCGTCGAACCGCTTCAGCTTCTTCGGGGCACGACATATATATATATATATATATATATATATATATATATATATATATATATATATATATATATATATATATATATATATATATATATAAAATAAAAAAATAAAGAAATAATTTATTTGTTAAATCAGTTGATTATACAAATAGAGTTCGGTTCTACAAACATACATATAGAATAATATATGACCTTCAATATATAAACAAGGTTACTAGTTTTAAATATTAGTAGACGAACTGTCCATTAACAAGAACAAAACTACTTGGTGCATTAATTTAAACAGTTTTGAATTCAAACAATTTGCGATAAAATCGTAAAAATAACATTAGAAACACAGATAAATAATTTAAGATTAAGTGAACTTAGAAATATTACATATTAAATAATTTTATTATGAAATCAATTATTCATTAATACCGAATGATCTTATACCGGGCTTTCATTATATATCGATACCCAGGTGATCACATTTTTTTAGGGCGCTTGGTAATTTGTTTACTGTATGTTGGTGGCACTGTAGTGAAGTTAGTTGCTAGCTGAAAACACTAAAAATAAATAACCGAAATCATTCGTATATTTCAGTGATTCGTATATTACATTAAAAATTTAGTTGAAGAATATAATAAATTTCATAAATAATCTTAAATTAAGTTCTTATTATATACCATACACACAAATATGGCGGAAATTATATTTTGTCACGTGGGTCTCGATATATAATGAAAGCCCTGTATATAGAGCATTAGAAGTATAGTTAAATACGTCATTTAACATGTCTGTCGAAGATATATATATATTCATGGCAACTCCTGAAAAGCTCACACGGTATATATATATATATATATATATATATATATATATATATATATATATATATATATATATATATATATGTATATATATATATATATTATATATATATATATATATATAAATATATATTATATATATATATATATATATATATATATATACCGTGTGAATTTTGCAAGAGTTGCCATTCGATTTATTCCTAAAACATGCATCTAATCGAAAAAAAGTTTATACAAAATGTATTCAAAATAGAGGGAGCCATTCACGAAAAATTGTTCCAGACTTCTAGGACTTACGGCTTTTTTTTTGGAATAGAAAAAAATTTTTTTTTTCAAATGGTAACATATGTTGAGATGTTTCTTAAAAATTAGTTTATTACTTCAAATTGCCAATTATGCTAAAATTTTCATTACTTTATTTCAAATTTTTGAGAAATCGCATTTTAAGTTTTAATTTTTAAAACCCGTGGTAAGGTTTGCCTAAACGAACGCAAAACATACGATTTATTTTGAATTTATACTAAAAAAAAAACACGAAATAAGTTGTAATGGTATATTCACATTAGCCTCTTACAGTAACAGAAAATTTATGAATTAAATACATTAATTATCAAAATAATTTGTAGTTTTTCCTCAAATATTCAACTTAATATTTATTAAACAAGTTATCAAATTAGAACTGTTTTTGTAATATTTAATTGTACACCATATTAAAGAAGTTAAAATTTGGTACATGTGAAAATGTCATTATTAAAAATCTCTGAAAGTAAATTATAGATGGCATATCTGGTTAGTATCGTATACGTAGAGCTGTCATGAATAATATGACAGGTCTTTTTTAAATTTAAATTGTTAAATTTTTAAACTCTTTTTTTTTAAAAAGAGTAAAAAAAAATATTTTTAATATAAAAATTTTCAAGTATGTATGGTATGTATTTTAACAATACGTCTGAAAAAGACGTATTTTAAAAATATTCATAACCTTAGTTTATTTTCCAGTAATCTGACCAGACGATTTGATCATGTTTGGAACATATTTTAATTATGTACAGGATAAACTTGATATGTTATCGAAATATTGCATAAAAAATCACCTGACAGTAAATATAAGCAAATCGAAAATAGTAATTTTTCATAAATCAATACTGTCAATCTCAAAATCAAACTGTTGGGAAACCAAGAAAACCCTTTTCGACTCCATAGTTCGATCGACATTGTTGTATGCTTGTGAAATATGAGCTGTACAATATGTACAATTACTGGAAAAAGTACAAACACAGTACTGGAAAAATCTACTACAATTATCAGTGACGACACCTGATTATGTAGGGAGGTGGAAGGTGAACTGTCCACACTTGGCTACACTTATTTTAAAAGGTATGTTGATATGGTGGTGTCATTTGCTGAATATGACAGACGAGAGAATCCCGAAAATATGCTAAGCAAAACTAAAGGAACTATGTGATGATCGAACCTAGAAAAACTCTAACTGCGTTGTATCTTTAAAACAAAAGTTTACTCAACTTGGTTACGAGGATTTGTGGGAAGCGCAGGACATGTTCAAAACAAAAAGAATGCTGACCGAAATTATTCAAAAATATGAAAACTCATTAAAAGACGCCGATCTAAACCGCTTGCAGCAGTCTACTTATACCCCAATGTACAGACGCCTGATACATGAAGAAAATGGGAATAACTATCTTCATCTCAAGGCTAATTTTTCCAAAATAAGATTAGTTAGTCAGTTACGAATGTCAAATAAAATATGTACAAAAATTTTCTTCAAAGGCTGTAAACTGACTCTGAAACATGAAGAAATTTGTCAACAGTGTAACGAAGTTCTCAGTATCTTACGTACTTTCTTTTCAATTGTAAAAAGTATCCTTTTAAAAGGCAAATGTACTTGAATAAGTATATCAGTGCTGGAGGTGATCCCATGACGGCGTTATTAACCATAAGAGGGCTGGAGTAGCTGAACGACGTATTTTTATATGCGATAGGGCCTCTTGACCACTGAGCTAGTATTTACCATTTAATGAACTTTCTGTTTATTATAATTTTTGTTATTTGTTGTTACTTATAAATGTTAAATGACCTTTCCTGGTGTAAAAGATTTTCTTAAGCAATAAAAATAATAATAATAATTATTATTATTATTATTATTATTTTTTTTTGATTAAGATTGGGATACTGCTGCCGGTGGATGGCGCGGTCAGCAGCACCCGGCAGCATCGCCAACTGAGGGCATGCGCCGCCAAACACGATATAAATAAAAACAACACGTAAAGACAGGGACACATAAATGCACTAGACAATGGACAAACATACACATAATAAAAGTCACCGATGAGCCCTGCCATCCCAGGGTTTCACAAAGAGAGGACAGTCCTTGGTGGCAGTACGCTAAGTACTAGCCAGAACGTCCGGGCACCAAGAACTGAAAACCAACGATGAAACTCCCCCCGAGGTGTAAAGGGCCTCGGGGTGGAGGAACCTGACTAGACAAACTCAAAAAAAAGGAAATAAATATCACAGAGCAGTATCACAACAAGGTATCACAGAAGAACTTATTGCGTCACTGGGTAGCCACTGGCCGACCAGTGACGCAATAAGGAGTTAAAACAATACCGCTGTAGAGCCATAACAACAGGCCTACAGCGGCATAACAAAATATCACAGATAAGGAACATCAAAAAAATAGCGAAACAAGAATTATCACAGTAACCCATCGCACTAGTGGGGGGCCTGGAGCCACCCAGTGGTGCGATGGGGATTATAACAACGCTAATGGAGATTCAAAGAATCTCCGTTAGAAGGAAACTAAACAAAAATTCAACAAAATAGAAAAATAACAATAAAATAACAACAAAATATCACAGGCTGAAAAATCACAGTAAATATATCACAGCGTACCCACTGTATTCCCGGGGGCCTAGAGCCGCCCAGTGGTACAGTGGGGATTACAACAACACCGTTGGAGGCCCCATGGACCTCCAGTGGCAGAAAAAAAAAAACACAAAGGGGACGAAAAAACAATAACAATCGAAAACGTGTTTAAAATGATTCTGTGTTGTCTTAATTTATTAACTAACCAGAGCCCCGTTAGCCTGCTAGCCAGCTAGCAGTTACCGCCGAGCACGACGAGGACGAGGGGTTGGATTTATGCCCGGCATTATTATTATTATAGACTTTTACGCCAACCTGGCGCTCACTACTCAGTAGGACAGTACTGGGTAACATTCACCTATACCGGCACTATGCAAGGTATTAGGCTCTGTGGAAGGATAATGTGCCAAACCAATCCGTAAAAGTACCGTAGTACATTCACGGACGGGTTTGTCACATCACTCCTTATATTGTTGTTGTTGTTGCTTGAAACGAGGTGTTATGCGTCTATTTTGGTGTACACTGGTTCGTACGACGAGACTTTTGTGGGAGCGTAGATGTTGGCTCAATGACAGACGGCTGTGAATGCCTAGTTCGTTTTCGTGTCCTCAGAGAATAGGTAGGATTAGGGACAGAGGGAAGGGAAAGGACTGTTTGTGTTTGTGTGTGTGTTCGTGTATGTGTGTGGATGTGTCGTTCTATTTTTCGTTTCTTGGTGTAAATGTGTTCTGGTTCATCAAATTGCTCATTAAGATCGGGTGTTCCTGGAATTGCGCGTTTAGATGGTACAGAGGTTGACGGACCTTGTGTGTTATTGAGTTGGGGAGGATTGTGCACCAGAGCGGTAACAGTGACAGTGCGGAAGTTGGTCGATCCTCCCTCTCCATCAGACGAATCTCGATCTGTATGTGTGTTAAGTGTTTGTGTTTCAGTGTTAGCGTATTGTGTGTTTATGTATGTGTGTTGTGTGTCTGTAAGATGAGTGTCAGTGTGTTGTTCACTCACTGTAGATGGCTCAAATGGAGTACAAGCAGATCTTGTGCTTTCACATATCGCAGTCGGATTCGTATTACTGAGGAACTTCCGTACTATACGACATGTGTTTATGATCACTGCCTTTTGCATAGTGACATATGTGTACTTTGGGAGACCCAAGAGGCTCAAGCTATTGTGTAGTGTGTGTGGAATAACCCCGGTGGCACTGAGTACTACTGGAACAATGTGGACATGTTCCATTTGCCATTGTTGTTTTATTTCGGCTGCGAGGTCAGTGTATTTCTCCAATTTAACTGCGTGTGTTTTTTGTAAGTTATGTGTATTCGGAACCGCAATGTCGATCAGATAGGTGGTCTTAGTTTGTTTCATTACGAAGGTGATATCTGGCCGATTATGATTTAGTAGGCGTCCATTTGATTACCCCAAATGAGTACGTTAGCACCGGAACTGCGTAGGTGTTAATTGCTTTGATGATTTTTTTTCATCAAGGTGAGTGTTCAGCAATCTCTGTACACGCGCTAGATATTGCTGCATTAGGTGTTGTTTTACAGCGCTGTGATCTATACGTTCATCCTGGTTGAATCCGAGATACCGGTACGACTCTCCCTCGTCCATTGGCTGCATAACAGACTACGGTCCGAGTTCAAATGCGACCGCATCTCGTTTTCCCCCAGAACGACATTGTGTCCGACATTTGTCGATCCCGAACTCCATGCAGAGGTCTCGCGAAACTTCCCCGGAAAGTCTCAGCAGATTCTGTAATTGATGTTTAGTTGCTGCGTAGATCTTTATATCATCCATGTACATTAGATGTGAAATAGTATGGTGCGAATTCATTTTTGTCCCCACATTATAACCGTATTTGGTTTCATTCAACAGGCGTGAAAGTGGATTCATTGCGAGACAAAACCATAATGGACTCAATGAGTCGCCTTGGAATATGCCGCGTCTTACTTGAATAAGATCGCTTGTTGTTTTTTCGTTACCAATACTCAAATGTAAGGTCGTTCGCCAATCGGACATGATCGCTCCAAGGAAGTTCACGATACTTGGGTGTATTTTATACAGCTCCGATACTCTCCGTAACCAGGAGTGCGGCACCGAATCAAATGCCTTTTTGTAATCAATAAACGCTGTGTACAGGTTACGTTGTCTCCCTTTCGCTTGTTCCAGTACTACGGAGTCAATCAGAAGCTGCTCTTTGCAACCTTGTGACCTCTTTCGACATCCCTTTTGTTCTTCTGTCAGTATGGTGTTAATCTGACAATGTTCATTGATCTTTTCTGCCAGACAGGACGTCAAAGTCTTATACACAGTAGGCAAGCAGGTGATAGGCCTATAATTAGCAGGATTTTTTGTATCACTGTTTTTCGATTTCATATATGTGATACCCTGCATTAGGAACTTCGGTGTCAGGTTTGGTGTTCTTATAAATAGTGTAAATTGTTCAGCGAGATACTTGTGTGTTGATGTAAAGTGTTTGAGCCAGTAGTTTTGTATGTTGTCGATGCCAGGTGCCTTCCAGTTATGCGATCTCTGTAAAGCTCTGGAGACGTCCTCTGTAGTAATGTCCGTATAGGGCATCTCCGGAAGATGTTCGTTATTCCTGTACTCTGTATCGATCCAGCTGGCTTTGTCATTATGGTCAATGGTGTTGGACCATATATTCGCCCAAAAACTATGGAGTGCGTTCTTCTCCGGTAGACCATTACTGTCAGTTACCGTGTTCGTTAGAGACTGATAAAATCGTCTCTCGTTTCTGCTGAACGCTTGGTTTTGTCGCTTGCGTTCAGTACTGGTCTTATACCTTCGTAAGCGCTTCGCTAGTGCTGTTAATTTTTGGTGAAGCGTGTCTCTGATCTCTGTGAGTGTTTTATTGGGTTCCTCGTATTGTGTGTGTACTGTGTGTTTGTGTAATATGTCGTGTATGTATTTGTTGAGCCGTTTGGACCTCGTACCCTGTTGATATTGGGTGATCCTGCCGAGATTGCATCGGATGTTGTTGATGCGTTTATTCAGTCGTGTTTCCCAAGCAGGAGTTAGGTGTTCCTTCGAGTTGTACGCTACAGGTGGTGTTACATCGGAACCGTTACAACGTATAGCGGCAACGGCGCCACAGTAAATAGCTGTGTGTAACTCGATAAAATTGTCACATGTTTCCAAGTGTTTAGGCAGTATTGTATTGTTTAATATATCAACGATCTCAGCCAATCTACGTGAGGTGTGCTGTTTAGGCAACAAGTACCTATGTGTGGGGTCCGTCCCTTCAAATTCAGTAAGCGCTGTGTTAAATTTCAGTTCGATCTTTTGCAGTAGGGTGTCATTTACTGCTGTCTCATGGTGGTCAGGCTCATTCTCGACAAGTTGTTGAAATTAAAAATGACACGTTTTTGGTCTGCCAGTCTCTGTTCAGTAACGCGACTTAGGTGAGGGTAGCTGCGCGCGAACTCTTGATGTAATTTTGTACGGTAACCAGTTTTGTCCGTTTCAAGTCTAGTAACTTTGAAGTATGTGCGTACGATGAATTCATTCAGTTCATCTGTCCATTGCATACGCACACGCTTCTTACCAGCTTTAGTGGTCCCCAAAGGATGCTCTGAGGAAACACTTAAAGTCGGCTGAGCCAAAGGTGTTGGGGGCTCCGTAAGTAGGGCAGTAGCATTTTGGCTGAAGGTGTTGTTACAGCTGACAGGTGGCTGCCTAGAACCCAACCTGTCGTCACCGTGATCTGAGCTGTCACATTCAGTGGTGACCCTGATGCGCCCGGTCGCTCCACCGGCAGCGGCAGTTTTCCGAGGCCTTTTTCTTATTTGCTCCATCCTAATGGGTTGTCCTTTTAGTCGCCTTTTACGACAAGCAGGACTTACTGTGGGGAAATTCTGCAAAATGAAGCCCCCACCCACAGGGCGTTTATTATTATTATTATTATTATTATTATTATTATTATTATTATTATTATTATTATTATTATTATTATGCAGCTCTCCAAAACACGGTGCTTAGAAGAAGATATTTGCAAAAATTTCTAAATGACCTATAAAAACACACAAAACGCGACCTTGGACCAAAATGAGACATCGATTTTTGAAATCTACGTCTTTGAATTAGTAAATATATGTCTAAAAATATTTCGCAAAATTGGGCCAAGTAAGGCTAATTTAAGGATTTAAATACAAGGGGCTCTAGTGACAGTCGGTGTTGCAGCCGCCTTAGTGGGCTTGTTTAGCCACAAAATATGGTGAAGCCTTCCTCTACCCTTATAAAAAGGAAGCCGCATGCACTGTGTTATGGAGTTCTTAGGACCCTACATGCACATATATAATACTTATACACTGGGGGGAAGGAAAGTGGAAAATCGAGAAAAGTCCAAAATTGAACATTTTGGTACAGCTCGAAAACGCAAAGCAGCCTTGACCTAATATTGCAGCTATGGAATACATGTGCAAGGGCGAACGCACCCCCGACCCAGGTTGGACCTTAGGCAGATTTACCTATCTTATCCGGAGGTGTGCTTTGTGTACATTTTAAGTTAATAGCCAGCCACTCCTTTTTAGAGGTTTCTACTTTTAACCTTTAGCCCCATGATTTTGACGCCAATATTTCCTTGATTTTTTTGCTTTTTTTCTAACCCGTCTAGAGACTCTCTAAGGAAACCTAGAGAGCTGAAATTTTGTACGTGTATTGAGTTAGTATCCAGCTAGTGCCTTTCAGGGATTTCACATTACTTTTCCCCTCACTTCCCCCATTTTTTCATCGAGGTTCAATGGCATTGTTAAATGTGTTTTAAATGTTTTATTTTTATTCTAATACATGTTGGCGTATATATGTAGTAATTTTAAAAATTTAAAAAATAAATGAACATACTTTTATACTAAATGCAATACATACATATTAAGTAATTTAAAAATGTTATTAAAGTCACTGTTTATTTATAAAGTAGGATTTTTGGATTTTTATTTATAAAATAGAAATTTTGGATTTTTTTGGGAAGAAAAAATATCTTCATAAAGGCCTTCCAGTTTACTATTTAAGGTCTTTTTTAATATTTAAAAATAAAACACAAAGTCAATTGGCGGATAAGTATGGGTAGGAATGCCCTCGTACGAATTTTGTTGGCTTTTTTCCTGCTATCAGCACAAAATTGAAATTTACTGAGATTCAGCCCTTAAAAACTTAAAACCTTTTTTTTAAAGCCCCGATCAGCTGGGCACGCATCATCAGTTTTGAAACCACCAGAATGACAAATCGCTTGTAGATTTTCAACCACATTTCGCTTGTAGACATTCAGTACCGAAGATGAAGGGAAAAATTCGACTTCCGTGATGGGGCCCCGCTGCTCACGGAGTTTTTTTTTTTTAAATGAAGTATAAGTAAATAATAAAAGTACACTCACATCAAAAAAAAAAAAAACTTTTTTCCGCTCCTGTACTTTATTTTTACCTACGTATGTTTTACTATTTTTATCTGCATGTAATTTTTAAATATTTCGCTGATAATTATCTAAGTTTGAAATTTTTAAAACTACCTTCTCTTTTCCATATGTAAACCTTTTAACTCACAAATCCTTACCTGGATTGTGGGAGATGAGAAAATATAAGCTTTCTATGATGCCAGTATCAAATTAATACTTACATTTCACCTTTTTTTAAGTTCCTGTTTTTAATAACTCCTTATAATTTCTGATATATAATAATTTATAACTGCTGATATTTAACTGACAAAAATATTATGGTGAAAAATTCTTACTTTTACTTTTCAAGTCTAATAATAATGATTGCATATAAAATTTTCAGTACACCTTCTATTAATACTTTCATTGTTAAAATAAATTTTTTTGTTAATACTAGCAGTAATTTTTATTGGGTATTAATTTAAAAATAAAAAGCTTATGAAAATTCTAACAATTTCTTAAGTTTACTAATTTATCAAATGTATTAATATACATAGTATATAATGACAAGTATAAACAAGGATAGTGTAGCCTAGTGGTTAAGAGCTGTGGATATTTTAAAAAATGACGTTACATTCTAGACCTTCAGCATGAATAATGATCGAATCCACAAGAGTCAACAATTACAATAAAAAAAATGATACATAGTTGGTAAGATACATAAAAGGAACGTGGAATGTTGTATGGTACATATAAAGATAAAGAAAGAGAGAAAGTAGAAAAGAGATAATAAAAAAAAATTGCGTTCATGTTGCATCCAAGATTTAAAAATACACCCGGTAATTCAGATCCAATTAGATAGAACCAATTTTAGGATCCAATTGGATCTGATATATTTATATCCAGTTTGATTCAATTAGGTCCAATCATTTTTTTCAGGGTAAATAGAAAATGGACGGAACATCACTGAAACCTCATTTTCAGGTAAAGGGTAATTAATAATTTTGAGGCAATTAAACGCTAGGAGTCCCATTTGTAAATAATTACCCTTTGCCTGAAAATGAGGTTTCAGTGGTACTGTATCGTACATTTTTCACTTACTTCTGTCAATAAAACCCAAAATAATATACCATTAAAAAATTATATTTAAAAATAAGCTTATATTCACAAAAATTGATACTATATGTGTGTAAGTATATAATACATTATACCATCGCTATAGTAAGTTTTAGAAATCTGACACGTACTATCTTGAAAATCGAGCATGATTTATCGAAATAGTATATTGTGCAATAAGTGCGGGAAATTGTCGATTGCCCACGAAAGCGAAGTTGAACGCACGAACGTAGTGAGTGCGCTCATTCGCTTGAGTGGGTCAATCGACAACCGCGCACGAGTTGCACATACTATTTTTTATTACAAATTTCACATACTTTTTTCTATTATTATCACTATTTTTGACATTTTTATTACTTTTTAAAATAATATTTTTAAGTGTTCGTCTTTTCTTTCTTAATTAAATATTGTTTAAATTACTTTGTTGGTGGTTTCTATAGAAATAATTATGAAATATTTATTAAGTGAAAAATCAAGAGGCGGCTTTGCGTGTTTTGATTAAATTTTGCGTGTTTTATTGTCAATTTGCGTGTGGAAAGTTTACATTCCGCACGCAAAAAAGTATATGGGAAGAATACAGTGGACAAACAGCCATTTTGCGTACAGAAATGTGTACTTCTCTGGCATGAGTAATAAAAAAAATTATTTTTCCTTTTTTGTTCCACTCATTAAATTTTATAAGAATCTGCTATTAGTTTTTGTCACCGTAGTAACGGAAACCGTCTTTTAGTGCTGCCTGTATTCAAAAAGTTAAAAATACACTTTCAGTCAGTTTTTCCAAAAATTAATTTAGGAAATAATTTCTTAGGCCAAAAAGAGTATATATAAAAAAAAAAGTTTGTTAAATCGGAGATATCCAACAGTATCTTTATCTATATCTCCAATACTAATTTTTGCTATTTTAGACCCTCCGATACACAACTTCCGACTCACGTCGCCAAAAATCCGTTTAGCGGGCAACTTCTTAAGCCAAAAAGATTATGTAAAAAAAAATCGGCTCAATCGGGCCGTAGTTATGAGAATAATCACTCTTGTTAGTGTGTTGAATCTTTTGAATCCGTCCACTGTGGTGAGTCGATTCAATGAATTGAATCACTCACTTACTTGACACAATTCCACAACTGAGTGGTATATATAATTTCAAATCCAAAACAACACAATAAATACACTCATATATGTAGTTAGTTACATGTGAAACACTCACTCAAGTGAACGAGTGTTTGGATACAATTATTATATTCGAATAAAATTAACAAATTAAAAAATTAATACAACATTAAAAATACACGGTTGAAAAGACATAACAATGAAAATTTTGATTGTGAAAATCTACAATAATTTTATGTGGGAAGATATCCACTCATTGCTGTTTTGAAGAAAAACTAATTTTTGGAGAGGTAATAAGGGTAATAATCTGACAATAAACGGGCAAATTTTATTCTAAAAATTTGAAAATATTGTAAAATAAAATACAAATAGTTTTTCTTAGAATTTTTTTAATATTCATACTTATAGCAATTATAGTGTACATAAAATTGGGTATATTTTTTATTTAGATTATTTTATTAGTTTATTAGACATCTGGACTTTTGATTTAAAATTTGTTTTATGCATTTAAAAAAACAAAGGATAATAAAAAAAATTAAAATATTAGTTCTAAAAAAAAGAAAAAGTTATACCTTCTATACCATAGTATTATTAGTATACACGATATATACACGTTATTCTTGTGTTATATACACAGTTGTAAAAAACAGATGTTTGTCTCTGTCGCTCTGTCTATTGTCATAAGTAAACTGAAACAGAGATTGAAAATTGAATAGAATCTTATATGTTATACACTCGTAAGTGAGTGAGTGAGTGAGTGTATGACATATACACTTTCAACTCATGAGTTGAAAGAGTCGATTCAATTCTTTTTGACTGATTCAAATCAGTCAGTTAGTTGAGTGATTCAACTCAGTGAATTGAATCACTCACTCACTAGCCATCACTAAATCGAAGGTATGTGGTTTTCAGAACTCCAGCCATATTTTGTTTCCATCCTCATATTCGATTTGTGATATAAAAAATTCCAGTGCATTTGCGTATGTGCATTACTAAACCGCCCGAACATGTTAGCAAAAATTTAAACATGTAACGTATACATGTTTACATCCAAATATGGTAGTAGACGTCAAATAATTTGAATTTTGGTTTGCGCGATTTAATTAATAGTGCATATACGCCAGAACTTTTTATACCACAAATCGAACATGGCACATGGTGAAACATAATACTCATAATAGTATGTTATACACCAAGGGACTAGTAGTCTAGTTCACAAGTTGAAAAACGTGAAAAATAGAAATAATAAAGCTTCCGCGCGTCAGTTTTAGCACAGACGCAGCGACGCTGAAAACAGCATACCACCGATAATCATTTTTTTTATAGTAGTAAATGTTAATTTAAAATTTAAAAAAATTATGCTGTATTCAAAACACTTCAAAGAATAAGATCCCGTTAGGAAAAAAATTATACCCTAATTTTCATAAAGTTATGCAATTGTTAACCAATAAATAATTTACGGATTTCTGCTTTCACAAATACTAACGTAAAAGTTTAAATAATTAAATTAAAAATTTTTTTCCTCATGGAGCCTTTCTTATATATATATATATATATATATATATATATATATATATATATATATATATATATATATATATATATATATATATATATATATATATATATATATATATATATATATACTTAAGAAGATTATGTGGTAAAAGTTTATAAAAGTTTTTTATTTTGTTTATTATAATTTCTTAAAGTTAAAAATTTAAGAAATATGAAGGAAATAACAATAAAAAAAATTTTTTAGCAATTTTATTTTTTTGATGTTTTTTTATCTACTCATGACAGTAAATAACATTGGTTGCAATTTTTTTACGTCATTTGTTAATAAATTTTTTATAAACAAATGGAGAAATTTAATAGTTAAAAAAAAATTTTCTTACCCGTATGTTGTCATGAAAGAATAATTTTTAAACAAAAAAATTTTTCTTAAAAAAAACTTTTGATAAATTTTTTTTTTAATATTTTTTTTTTAAATATTTTTTAAAAATTTTTTTTTTTAGTTACCTTGTTGAGAAATCCAAATAATGATTTTTAACGAAAAAATTATTTCATAACTAATTATTTTAACAATGAAAATATTAAAAAAAAAGAAAATTTTAAAAAATAAAAAATTTCTTTTAAGAAAAAATTTTTGGTTTAAAAATTATTATTCTTTCATAACAACATACGGGTAGAAAATTTTTTGTAACTATTAAATTTCTTTATTTGTTTATAAAAAATTTATTAACAAGTGACTTTAAAAAATTGCAACAAATGTTATTTACTGTCATGGGTAGATAAAAAAACGTCAAAATTATAAAATTGCTAAAAAAAAAATTTTATTGTTATTTCCTTCATATTTCTTAAATTTTTAACTTTAAGAAATTATAATAAACAAAATAAAAAACTTTTATAAACTTTTACCACATAATCTTCTTAAGTATATACATAAGAAGGGCTCCATGAGGTAAAAAAATTTTAATGTAATTATTTAAGCTTTTACGTAATTATTTGTGAAGGCAGAAATCCGTAAATTATTTATTGGTTAACAATTGCATAACTTTATGAAAAATTAGGGTAAAAATTTTTTCCTAACGGGATCTTATTTTTTGAAGTGTTTTGAATACAGCATAATTTTTTTAAATTTTTAAATTAACATTTACTACTATATTTACTACTTATTATATATATTTATTACTTACTACTATATTTACTACTTATTATATAACTACTATATTTACTACTTATTATATTTATTACTTATTAACATTTACTACTAATTTTTATTGCAAATTTCCTCCTCTTTAAGAATCTTTTTGTCTCATTTCTTAACTATTAATAATTTTTAAGTTATTAACAAAAAACTGAATACCTCGTTTTTTCCATCTTATTTTGTTAATAACAATTGCAATTTTTTATGTGCTGTAAAATCCTTAAAATAGATTTTTCTATAGGCATTACGAATCGAATGAGCTATTGCTCATATTTTTAAGAGCTTTATTTCTATTTTTCACGTTTTTCAACTTGTGAACTAGACTATAGAGTGTGAATTTTAATCGCGAGTGTGAAGTTTGTTGCCAGAGGGCCTGTAAAGGCCCAAGGGCAACAAATCACACGAGGGGTGAGAAAAACACTTTAGTCTTGTGGCGTATACACTATTTTTTGCAATTCCGGATAATTTAAAATTATAAAAATTAAAAAAATACTAAAGCATGTGTAGCCAATTAAATGGAGTAGTACAACTAAATTTTTTTTAAAATTAATCATATTGTTAAATTATTACTAGAAACACTTATTTTATGAATTAAGATGTGTACCTTATACGAAATTATATCAATTAGTAAATTTTTTTAATAAAATAAATATTTAACTTGACTATGATTGACGTTGGATTTAGCAGCTAACCAGAAGTTATTAATTTATTATTCTGGCAGTTGACGTATCGAGTATGTTTCATTTAGAAAACAAGGTGTGACACAGTGCATTTTATTTTTTTTTTTAACAATAAAACTATTTTTTTTAAGTTTCATTGCAAAACTAAGCTTTTAATTGCATATAGAAGCAACTAAAAGGTTAAAATTTTTAAAAAATTAGTTTTTTGTGAGAAAAAAATGCACTGTGTCGTCTGTGTTTCCTAAATGGAAAACATTAATTATATGTTTTACCTACCGATATAGAAGAATATGGATGGAGACTAATTCTTAAGAGAGAGATAAGATATAATATAATATAGTATGTTAGAATGAATAAGTAGATTCCTTTGAATGTGCCACAAAAAATAAAAAACAAAAGAGTAAATAGACACTAAAACACGTGCAAATAGGCACGAAAGATCGAGTCCTACAAAAAATTAAGTTTAAAACAATATTAATAAACGTAATACTCCATAAATATACTATTTGGGTAAGTAAATATTGTATTTATCTATAAATACAACCATTTGTAGCGAAAATTTGTTTATTTTTCTAAATTTTTCATTTAAAAAATAGGTTCATAGTAAGTGGAAAATACCAATTTTGGCATTACACAAAGTAAAGGAAATACCGAAAAACGAATTACTCTACGTAAATAAGGATTTCGTTTTTTATTTAAAATATGTAATAATAACGACAAAAATCCTAAAAATATTGTAAAAAATAAAATTATGTAAAAATTAAAATATAGGTTAGATTGACACATCATTTCAGTGGCGTTGTTTATGTAAAATTAATATAATGATTTAACTTCAAGATTACATATGTATTTTGTTTGTATTTATTTATTTATTAATAAAATGACAATTTAAAAAATGTATAGTTTTATTTACGTTTGTGTCTATCCTTGTCAAAAAGATATTATGTCGCAAAGTGCTATTAAATTTAGGCGTGGATTTTTACCAACGACGTAAATTTATGGACTCTTAAGTTTTTTAAATGTAACACAAAAACTATGCATTTTCCGTAAATACATATGATATAATTTTTTGTAGAGAATTAAATTTCCTATCGAAATGGCACTTTATGAACTCAAAAAACTTTTTTCTCAACAAAATACGTCAAAAAACCTATTTTAAAAAAAGCGGGAATTTTTCAATTTTTCTTTCTTTTTTTTTAAATTTTTGTGCACCACTTTTTTCTGGGTGAATTTAGGTATAGGCATTGGCACAAAAATGAAGCCTGATGCAATTCCCGCCAGAATGGCGACTGATAAATATATTTTCGATAAAAACTGGCTGAGATACAATCATTCAAATTTACCTACTTTTTTACAAATTTATTACTTTTCCCTTTTATACCAAGTTATTTGTAATTTTTACACGCAAAAGTAATTTTATATTGAGTACAAAAATTATCTCTGCTTTATCAGAAGTACTAAAAGTACAATTGTCAAAAAATTTTGATATTCATATGATCTTAGGTATAAAAAAAAATATTAATATTGTACTAATTTATAATTGTTCTAGTTTTTTTTTTTTAAATTACATATATATCTATTATATTGTTCCCATAATGTTTTTGAATTCAGTATCAATATCTTCATCAACATCGTTCTGGACATCTTCTTCCGTAACTTCTGGAACTTCTGCGTTTTCACAATTTAGGCCAATACATTCTTTGCAGAACATGGAGCAGCTAATTCCTATAATTTTCTACAGCCGCAATTTCCGTGACAACCTTTTATACACCCGCAAGCTATTTGCTCCAGTAAATTCTTCAGTGCAGGAGGTTTTGTTGTCTTAATTGACACTAATCCATTTTTAGATTTTTTAATTACGGACGAAGATAATAGAACAATTATAAATTAGTAGAATATTAAAGTTTTCTTTTTTTTTTTTATACCTAAGATCATATTATGAGTATCAAAATTTTTAACAAATACTTTTATCATTATCTCTGATAAAGCAGAAATAATTTTTGTACTCAATAAAAATAATTTTTACAACAATATTTTTTTGGGATATATAAATTTCACGAAGAATTTTTTCAACCTTCTCCCAAATTGCGTGGACTAGCTTTATAGAAGGATGGACATAATGAAACCAATATCTTTGATATTGGTTTCATTATGTCAATCCTTCTATAAAGCTAGTCCACGCAATTTGGGAGAAGGTTGAAAAAATTCTTCGTGAAAAATAATTTTTGCGTGTAAAAATTACAAATAACTTGATATAAAAGTAAAAAGTAATAAAATTATAAAAAAAAAGGTAACTTTGAATGACTGTATCTCAGCCAGTTTTTATCGAACATATTTTTATCGGTCATCATTCTGACGGGAATTGCATCAGCTTTCTTTTCTGTGAACCAATCCCTACACCTAAATTCACTCAGAAAAAAGTGCTGCACAAAAATTTAAAAAAAAAAAAAGAAAAATTGA
This sequence comes from Brachynemurus nebulosus, assembly GCA_035578155.1. NCBI lineage: Eukaryota > Metazoa > Arthropoda > Insecta > Neuroptera > Myrmeleontidae > Brachynemurus > Brachynemurus nebulosus. The sequence goes on from JAPWDM010000016.1 coordinate 2,393,459, forward strand.
AATATTTCCGCTTTTTTAAATAGTTTTTTTTGACTTATTTTGTTGAGAAAAAAGTTTTTTGTTCCTAAAGTGCCATTTCGATAGGAAATTTAATTCTCTGAAAAAAATCATATCATGTGTATTTACGAAAAATGCATAGTTTTTGAGTTATAGTTGAAAAACTTAAGAGTCGTAAGTTTACGCCGTTCGTAAAAACCCACGCCTAAATTTAATAGCACTTTGTGAATTTGTCATCTTTGGAGGGCAACTGAATATATGAAACAATAAAACACCTGTTACGAATTAGTTCCTTATTCAACTACATAATCAATAGCCTAAAGGTTTATAAAACTATTTTTTTCTGACAATTCGATAAAATGTGACGAATTTTACTTTATTCGTAGCTAAGCTACTTCCGGTTCAAATAACACACGTTAAATGAGAACATTAATATTAATTATTTCGTTTAATTTGTCCGTGACCTACAATTTTCTTTTTTTAATCGATGCAGAATCGTCTATTGTTTAACATATTTCAAACTCAATGGAAAAAGTTGGAATTTTTTTTCGGGCATCATCCTTAAATAATGTCATTCAAATTGTATGTAATAAATAATAATATTCCATCAAGTATACTTTGGACAAATCAATCCAATTGTACAATACAATATAACTGTTTGTCTTTATCTACAAGTTTGGATTTGTTTATTATTTTAAACTAGTGTACCCGCGACGTCGTTCGCGCATAAAAGCAATGAAAAGTATGTATATAAGTATAATAGTTACGAAGCATTTGCATAGAACAATAGTTTTGCGTAATACCAGGCCCGTAACTAGGCTGGGGCAGCCGGGGTATTGCCCCGGGGCCCCCAGCCAAAGGGGGCCCCCAAGAGAATATAAGAAATTCCAAATTTCTAAATTTCTTGGCAAATTTTAAGGACGGTATTTCTGTAAAATTAGGGCAGCAAACGAGCAAACGGCTGGCAAGCAAAAAAAAGCTGTACTTTCTGCCCCGGGGCCCCTGAAGACGTAATTACGGCCCTGCGTAATACATGCACATGCTAAAAATGGATTTTGTATTATCCTGAGGGAAGGAAACATTTACCCGTAATAAAAAATGTTGATGCAAGTAATAAGTTATTACCACGCCAAAGGAGGGGTATCGATAAAGCCTTATTTTGGCCCCATCCCCGCCATGAATTCTTATATGTGCATTAGGTTTACATGAAGGTAAATAGTGTAATATAATGCCCGCTACTGTACCCACTTCCTAACGATATAGTAACATATTGTAAACCTATTGTTGAACACAACTGTAAAGATTAATCTAGAAGAACAACTATTTAAGAGTAGAATAATGGTTTCTTTGAATTAATCGCTAAATCAGCAAAACGCCAAAATATGAAATCGAGCGATTAATGCGCGAGGTAAGGGAAGTACCCGAGCGAGCGTGGCTTGAGGCCCAGGAACAGGTCGATATGAATTCATTCCGTACTTAGATTTCATAATGTGATTCCATAGTTAGCTTCGGTGCTGAGATACCGTAATGTAATGTTGTAAAGTACTTTTTAAAATGTAAAGTCATTTTGTGTAGTGCGTTGTGTATCCCTCAGGAAGAGGTAATATGCACTTCCTTTCTTAATATTTAATCGACATATGCAACCCGATTCGGTATATTTTTACTAAATTCGAATTAATAATTGTTTAAGATATTTTTGGGTATTTTCACATACCTTTTGGTAGTCTTCCAACCACACCCGAATCGGCTTGCATATATAATATTATTAGATTATAAGAATATTTATTATTTTTATCTTTCATTGTTGGAATATAGATTTTTTATTGTAACTTTATTTGGCCCAAATTGATATCAAATCTGTAGTTTAATATTTTTTATTTAGAATATAAAATTTTTATTGTTAATTGCTAGTAATCGATTTATTCAATATCTTGTAACGTCGTCCGAGTAACTTTTGAGTCATTTGATCGCGTCCCGAAATTTATAATTTTTTAACTAAAATATTTTTAACTATAATCTCAGCCATAACTACCACTCTTTCTATCTACACCCCTGATACTATTACAATAGTAAGATGGAATAAATATTATGCCGTAATATTCTCATTTATCATTGATTTTTCAGTTGATCTCAATATTATAGGAAGGTTTTATGAAAAGGGAAAATTATGAAATTAATCAAGTTTATTTGGATAATTTTAAAAGTTTCAACATTTTTAAACTTTACACTCCTTATCTAGTCTTCATTCTCATCACTTCAATATCCTTCAACAACTGCCTCCATTAAAAATTTTTTGAAGTCGCACGCAACTCTTCGAATAGTATGATCCTGATATCTATTGTAACTTAATTACCAGATTACGGAGGCAATATGAGCGCCAACAAACCAACAAATCTTGCCCCTACTTTGCACTGACAGGACCAGGTTAGTACAGTGGTGGGATTGTACTCTATCCAAAGGGCGTATATTTTGGAAGCTGTGTGCCCAGACTGAATTTTTATTCTTAAAATATCACTCGATTCTTTACGTAAAAATATTTTATTAAGACCTTGGTCATCTATATAAAAGTGGGAAATTTCCATTTTTGTCATTCCTATACGCCGTCAAAACGACGAAGTGATATGTTCCAACAAGTTTGTGCCGTGGTGGCATTTCAATAAATTTATTTTATGCACTTACATAACGACCAATTTTTTAATTGTAAAATCATTTTATTTATGTTTACCTATGAGCGCAAAGTGGAAGCAAAGTAATTTTTAAATAAATTGTACAGTAACATGAGAACATTAAAAAAACATAAAAAAGAAACTGCTTCCTCCATGTGCTCTATATAAAAAAACGACGTGAGCAGCGGAGCCCCATCACGGAAGTCGAATTTCTCCTTTCATCTTCGGTATTGAATGTCTACAAACGAAATGTAATTGAAAGTCTACAAGCGATTTGTCATTTTGGTGGTTTCAAAACTGATGATGAGTGTCCGGCTAATCGGGGCTTTAAAAAAAGGTTTTAAGATTTTAAGGGCTGAATCTCAGTAAATTTCAATTTTTGGCCGACAGCAGTTAGCAGGAAAAAAGCCAACACAATTCGTATGAAGAGTAGGTAAGCTGTGCCGGTTCTATGACACAGTAAAACCCCAATCTTCCGGACTACTTTTTGACGGTGTTTAGAACCGTGTAGTTTGGGATCCTACTGTACCTCGAGTATGGATTGACCTTTGACCTGACACGTACCGAGTACATGTATCAAAGTTTGTTGTTGACATTTGACCCCACACTCGCTCATACTATTGGCCTTGAAATTCCTAAGAGATGAGTCATCACTTCAACAAAATAAATTCAAGTTAACCCATTATGCGTCATCACAATTTTGATTTGTGTTAACCCATTACCCGCCAGCACTAACGTAGTTTTTGAATGCTAACCTAACGCATGCGCAGACTGAATTTTCGAACCCGACGCATGCGCAGACTGAATTTTAGGCTACAAATTGATAGATGGGGTACACTACCGCGTCAAAAATGTGGGGTTACCCTAACTCGGTGGTGGTCCCAAACTTTTGACACCGTAGTGTACTTAAATTTTTGGTACAATGCGGTGTCAAAAGTGCGGGCCCCCTGGCCAAAAAGGTATCCGATCACTTTTTGAAGCGTACTGTACTTATTTTGTGTACGTGCAAACCTTGACCCTAACACGCGCTTGCCTTAATCGCGTGATTTTAAACGAAAGGTACACTATCGCATCAAAAATGTGGGGAATACCCTAACCCAGGGGAGGTGGCCCCAAACTTTTGACACCGTAGTGTACTTAAAGTCTTGGTACACTACCGTGTCAAAAGTGTGGACCCCCCTGATCAAAAAGGTATCCGATCACTTTTTGAAGCGTATTGTGCTTATTACGTGCAAACCTTGGCCTCACTTAATTGCGTCATCTTAAACGAAAATCGGGAGGCCGCTAAATTTTGTGGGGGGCACTGTACCAAGCGCTGAATGCAAAACTAACTTCGGACTCCAGACTCCAGATTTCTGACCGCTACTGTACCGCCGGAAATCGGATTTCGATTGTACCTTAGGGAATTTTTTTTTGTATATGTGTCAGCACTTTATAAGTTGTTTATTTAGTAAAAAAACTCGTGACTTTTATACAGTGTGAGTTTGTTTATTTAAGATTTTTTAGCTGACTCAGGATGATGTAATTTCATGATACGTTTGCATCATAGTCGGAGGGAATTTTATTTAAAAACATGTCACAACTTGTTGAATTCAAAATAAATTTGTTTACATTAATGTCATCATAAATCATTAATATAGCTATGTGTTTATTTAAGACTTTGCTGACTCATACTCAGATATTTTTTCAGTTTGTTTATATAAGACATGTTTTAATTTTAAAAATGTTTATTTAAGATTTTGATGACTCAGCAACTGCTTTGTTTGATCTCAAATACGAAATAATTTTCTCGGAATTTTTAATTTATAGACTGATAATAATCGGGGGTTTTTTCAATTTGTTTATTTATATGTAAGTTTTAATTTTAAAAATGCTTATTTAAGATTTTGATGACTTATCAGTCCCTTTATTAGGTTTCAAATGCGAAATAAATTTCTCGGAATTTGACATTTGACCTTCGGTTATTTGCGTTGTAAAAATTCTGAGTCAGCATTTTTTTGTGATTCCCCTCCAGAATTTTTCGAACAGTCAAAATCGTATAAATTGAGGTCCGCGTGCCCCCTCAAATAACTTCTTCAGCAATCTTCAAGCAGTTAATATTGTTATTGTTGCAAGAATTTGTATCGAGATTTTTTTTAAAATTAAAATACAACAATGGCTTCATTAAACGACGTGACAACTAGAATGGTGGAAAATGTACGAAACGCGCTATCATTACTGGAAATGGATACCCGGGATGCAGATGAATTGGAAAAATGGATGAAACATACTAATACCTATATAAGACTAATCAACAAGGCTATACGTGGAGCAGAAAATTTGGGATATCGGAAACACTTCGAGTCATGTGCTGGAAAAATGAAAGGCTTTCGTATCAGAATGAAGGCGCTACAAAAACATGGTAAGTTTTATTTTTCAAATATAAATTTTATAATTTTTTAATGATTTTTTCATAATTTTGATATGTTGATTGTTTCAGGTGCTAGTATGAATCGAAACCAACGGAAACAGTCGGACCGAATCCAATGGGTGGACGTTGAATCAGTATTTGCGAGCCGTATACAAACGGGAGTGGTTACCAACATAACGCACATAGAACCAAAGGACTTTTTAGAAGATGCCAGGTCAATGTTCACCCGACGAATAAAAATTATATTAAAACAATATCTAACGATAAAAGTAAATACAACGTTTTGCGGGTTATTCGTTAAAACTGATGCTGATGAGGTTAAATACGACATGAAACACTTCAATACGCAGAATATCATAATAGATCGTGGAACAAACCTAAAACAATGCTTCGTGGAACACGTACAGGAACCAATTCTTAGAAAATTGAGCGAATTTGCCGAGTCGGGGAGCGGGTGAGCATTGTCCTCCATAATTAACTTAGCCGTGAACATCAACAAGTATACACCTTTTCATGGATCAAGCTACATCGAATTACCGCAGGAAATGAAAAAGAAAAAAGCATGTATCAACATTGAAAACTTCAACGATGACGCCTGTTTCGCGTTGGCAATGGTATCAGCACTTTATCCAGCAACATCAAATAAAAATCCAGCTCGAACCAGCTCTTACCCACACTACTCAACGGTGCTAAATTTAGACGGGATACAGTTTCCAATGACGATCCAACAATAAAGCAAATTTGAAAGACAAAACCCAGCTATATCAGTCAACGTGTTTGTGCTAAAATACAAAATGGACATTTTGAAACCGTACCTGCTGCGCTAACGAGAGAGAAGAAAGAACATCACAGAAATCTACTAATGATCCAGAACGAGTATTACGAGGATGAGGACAACGAACAGGACAACGACAACGATCAAGATTTACACTACCATTTCTGTTGGATTAAGGATCTATAGCGACTCGTATCAACACAACTATCAAAACGTGACCACCACCATTACATCTGCGATCGATGCTTAAATTACTTTCATACGGAGGATAAACTGATCAAACATACGGAAGACTGCGTGAACATGAACAACTGTCGGGTGATAATGCCAGAAGGAAAAAGCAAATACATATCGTTCAAGAACTACAGCAACAAAAAACGTGTTCCATTTATAATTGACGTGGAACCATTCCTACAACCTGTGACGGATAACGGAAATCAGAAGAATACAACAACGTACCAACAACATCGTGCATACAGTATCGGTTACTACTTTCATTGCTCCTACAACAATCAACTAAGCTACTATCGATCATACCGCGGACCAAATTGCGAAAAATGGTTCGCGGAAGAACTGGCAACGTTACGTGAAAACATCTTAGAAACAATATTTGAAAACATTATACCGATGAACGAGCTAACACCAGAAGAACAACAACAACTTAAACAACGAAGTACCGGGTGCCACATTTGCGAGAAACCATTCAAATCTGAGGATATTGTTGTTCGTGACCATAACCATTTCACCGGCGAGTACAATGGACCTGCGCATAAGGGATGCAACTTGAATTATAAGGATTTTCATATAATTCCTGTTGTATTCTACAATTTGAGTGTTTATGATGCACATTTCGTGATCAAGGATATTGCAACAGCCTTCGAGGGACGTGTCAACTTACTACCAATCAACAAGGAACGATACATAGCATTTACTAAACATGTTACCGGCAGCGAAATTACATTCAGATTCATCGACTCTTTCCGATTTATGGTATCAAGTTTGGATAAATTATCTTCATACCTCAACGAGTTCAACATAGTTAAATCACAATTTCCGAATACCGACTACAAATTACTTACGCGCAAAGGTGTTTTTCCGTACGACTACATATCAGGCTGGGATAAATTGGAAGAAACATGTTTACCATCACGGGAGAAATTCTACAATCAACTCAACGACAACGATATCACCGTGGACGATTACACACACGCACAAAAAGTTTGGGATACATTTAACATACAGACGCTTGGAGAATACTCTAATTTTATATATGAAAACGGACATACTACTACTCGCAGATGTTTTTGAGAATTTCCGAAATACGTGCATGCGCACACACGAATTGGATCCAGCTCATTATTACATGACGCCGGGACTTACGTGGAACGCAGCCTTAAAATATACAAAAGTGGAGTTAGAACTGATATCCGATGTGGACCAATTATTATTCATTGAACGTGGTATTCGAGGTGGATTGAGCCAGTGTAGTAACCGATACGCGACAGCAAACAATAAATATATGAACAGCTACGATCCAGACGAGGAACCAAAATACCTGATGTACTATGACGTGAACAACTTATATGAATGGGCAATGTCACAATACTTACCAACGGGAAATTTCAAATGGATGGATAATACCGAGATAGATGTTCGAGAAATAAGCGACGAGTCACCTACAGGATACATACTTGAAGTGGATTTAAAATACCCGAGAGAGCTGTACGATAAACACAACGATTTATGTCCAGAGAGAATGTGTGCACCAGGTACAAAACAGGAAATGTTACTGGGAACGCTATACAACAAACAGAAATACGTGATACACTATCGAAACCTGAAACAATGTCTACAACACGGGATGAAATTAGTGAAAATTCATAGAGTGCTACAATTCGATCAATCACCTTGGCTCAAATCCTACATAGATTTAAACACGGCTTTGCGACAAATGGCGGGAAACGAATTCGAGAACAATCTCTACAAACTACTCAACAACGCGGTCTTCGGGAAAACGATGGAAAATGTGCGGAAACACTCGATTCCAATTTCCACAGCCGCACCATATTTGGCGAGAATCTCATCGCAGTTGAACTACGAAAAACGGAAGTGATTATAAACAAACCAATATACGTCAGGCAAGCAATACTGAATATTTCAAAAACGTGTGTCTACAATTTCCATTATAACTACATACAGCAAACGTTCGGGAACAATAGCAAATTACTCTACACAGATACGGATTCGTTAATTTACGAGATAAAGTGCGCAGATGTTTACGAGATAATGAAACGTGACATTCAATACTTTGATACGTCGGATTACAGAGCGGATAAACAATACAACATGCCTAGACTAAATAAGAAAATACCCGGGTTAATGAAGGATGAACTAAATGGACGAAAAGTTTGTGGGCTTAAGGTCAAAAATGTAGAGTTGTCAAGTGGACGGCGAGGATCACACGAAGAAAGCGAAAGGTGTAAAGAGCTCTGTGGTTAAGAAAACGATAATTTTCAACGATTACGTGGACTGTCTAAAATACAATACAATCATAAACCAGGCACAAAACCTGATACAATCGAGGAAACATAACGTGTATAGTGTGACACAGAACAAGGTGGCGCTCAGCCCGTACGATACGAAACGACATATTGTGGAGGGAAAAACGGATACTTTAGCATGGGGATATTACTCGTTAAAACATTGAACATCAACAACGTCAAAATTAGCACGCAAGTGGAAATGGCATCGTCATCATCATCGTCGGCTTACTGGAAACGGCTACAAATATTTTCAAGTGAACTGGATAAACTACGTAAACGGGTTGATACCTACGAAAAAACAATTGGTGCTATTGTAAAAATGCAAAATTTGAAATTGTCTGAACCGGAATCAATGGACTGGGATAAAATGGATGTTTCAATTGGTGAATTTTTCGAACATGAACCAATGCTGCTGAACGAACTGACTTTGGAAACATTTTTTCAAATCTACAAGTGGATTAGTTTCAATGTGCTGAAAAGTTATGGTGTGAAAATCATACAACGCGCCTGGATTTGGTTACCAACCGATTATCGAGCCATGTTTCAAGAATGTGAACCATGTTTTGAACATTATAATCGACCATGGCAACAATATCATATTGATGGACCACCTGGTTTGAAAATTCGCTGTGAAATGTGCAAGAATGGTGTGAAAATGGAGGAAAACTTGGTGGCCCGTTGGTGAACCATTGACATTTGCAACACGGATTTCACACGTTGAAGACATATTTCTGACTAATCCTTATTTGTATACAAAAGTTAGAAATTTCAATATGTTATTATACTTAACAAAACAACTATTGAAATATGATATTTGGGTACAACATTTGTATGCATATATGAAACCCGAATATGCACAACGTATTTGTCAAGTATGGGATCAGTTACCTGAAAACATGAAAGAATTACGTTCGGGTGTTATTGAATAACAAATCAATAAACAAATCATACAATTTTTAATAGTTATCTATTGTAAAAAAATTTCATATACATTTATTGTAAAAAAATATTTCATATACATACATTTATTGTAAAAAATATTACATACACATTTATTGTGAAAATAGTTTATATTCATACTTATACTTTAAAAATAAAGAACAATAAGTATTTACATATATGTGTTATTTATTTGAAAAAAACCTTTTTGTCTTACAGATTATCAAAAAATTAGATTGTTTAAGCAATATCAGATTCTTGAATCCAGCTGCTGTTATCCGATGGGAAACCAAGCCACTTGACCAATACTTTCCCATTACGTCTCTTCAGAATTCGTTCCACGAGGTACACATCAGGATATTTAACTTTCTGTAGTTCATACTCGTAAAAGCTACCTCGGATAGGCCGTTGATTGATATCCTCAAGTAGATATGTAACCGGATTTGTATGTTGAACTTTAATGATTTTAAAAATTTCCGTAGACCAATTCGGTGTGTAGCCTTTTTCAAAGATTGATTTAAATTTGCTAATTCGAACAAAGTCGTTAACATTATACTTGGCTGCACCAGCAATTTTTATATTACTGTATACATTAGATAATAAATATGCCTCATTATCAGCAGTGACATCTCGTGGAGCCATTTTGATTGTACGATGCTTTGTTCTATTATATTCATCAACTAAATCGTTAATTAATTGCAACCATTTATAATTACCGTTCAGAGAAAAAGCACGCCAGAGTTTATTCTTAATGGTACGATTAAAACGTTCAACGACTGAAGCTTTTAACGTACTATACGTAGAGTAATGATTAATATTATGTTTTTCCATTAACGCCTTAAAGTTACTATTAAAAAATTCTCGACCGTCGTCTGTTTGAAGGTGCGTCGGTGTGCGCTTGCTTTGTTGGAATATTGATTCCATGGTAGCAGTAACAAGCGCTCCAGATTTATTTTTACCGGTACAGTCCAAGCATACGTATATCAGCGGATACCTATATCCATGATTTTCTTTCGCATAAGCACCCATTTCAACAAGATCAGCCTGCCATAAATCATTGATACCCTTAGTTATAACACAACGCCTTTTGAAATTTTTACGGGCCGGTTTGTGTAATTCGCTTACAACTTGTTCTTTAACTTTACTCATCTTGAACTGTTGGCATGGTATTTACAGTGAGTTGCTTATATAGGTTCGATATAAATTGTATTTTATTTTCTAATTGCTTAAATTTAACGTGAAATTCCTCTTTAAATACCGCATTTGCAATAGTTTCCATTACCATTTTCAACTCATTATCCATGTTCTCCAAATGACGAAGTTTTGTGGTCACAATTGATTCAAATTGTTTATGTGAATTTTCAAGTGTTGTCATACCGTCCGAAATTTTAGCAAGCACTTCATTAAGAAAAGCCAAGTTAACAGCATCAGCTTTATGTTTAGGTGTGCGAACGTTTGTCAGACGTTTATCTTTCATATCGTAATCACCATTCGTTGTTAAATTAATGGAAGCGGCCTTTCCGCCACTTCTGAATCGACCGAATTTGTCAACGCTCATGTTTGAAATGACTGTCTAATCAGGTTGCTCACCTGTATTTATTCTATTACATCAGCCTCACGCAATTCCTCTAAAATAGCTTGTATCTCATTTTGATGATTGGTATGCCCAGCTAGATGTGATGCAACCAATAAACTTAGCCTATCGATAAGTTCATCTATATCATTCCAATAACGATAATCAATCGTTTGATTAGCATCATAATGCATCAAACCGGAACCGGTCGGTTGTCGTTTGGATGTTGACGTGTACCTTGGTGACGATGGAAAAAGTTTTTTTATAATTATTCTATACTTATAACTTTGATTTGAATTAACTGGTGCATTAATATTATAACTTCTTTTATGCGCATTAGTACTTTTTAAAATGGTCTTATAAGTATCTAAATCCGACTTTGTGTATACATGAGGATTTGGATATTTTTTAAACATTAACTCAAAGAGACCTTCAGTGCCGGGGTAAACGATGTTGTTAATAATAAAATTATCATCAATTATATCCAATTCAGAATTACCAATCATCCATTTATTTGTTCGCTCATCTATACGCGGTCCATAGGTACGATCAAGGGTTCTTTTAGCTCTACGTGTGGTTGCTAACGTGAGATATTTTTCAGCTAGTGCACCAATATAGGGTTTTGCTGTAGGTTGACTACTTTGTTCCATCACATAAAGTGTTGCTGTAGGTTGACTTGTTGTAGGTTGACTACTTTGTTCCATAAGCGTTGACCGAAATATCTCAGTATCATCATCATTATTATCATTACTAAGAAAATGTGACTTTATATCGACATCAGAATCGATTGAAAGACGTGCTTTTTAATTTTAGGTTTTTCATCTTTAAGCATGAAACTTTTTATTGGTTCATTTCTTATTTCAGCAGCTAGTTCCTTAAGTAGCTCTGTTATTGGCTTAAATAATTCTTGTAAATTTTTCTCTCGTTTAAACTGACTATCTTTTAGCATACGGTATTTGGCGCGTATAGATTTTGTAGCATTGATGATTTTTCGTTTTAGCTCCCGTTCGCTATCCATAGTGTGTGCGTGCTTATTCTATTACAGTTTATTAGCAAATGTGCAATGTGAACGTGTACACAGCCATTTTATAGCTTTTCTGACCCAAACTGATGAACTGAACAGGAATTTCGGTTCAACCGCACACTATCTCGGTTCGACCGTACACTATTTCGGTTCGACCGCACACTATTTCGGTTCGACCGCACACTATTTCGGTTCAACCGCACACAATTTCGGTTCGATCGCACACTATTTCGGTTCAACCGCACACTATTTCGGTTCAATCGCACACAATTTCGGTTCGACCGCACATAATTTCGGTTCGACCGCACACTATTTCGGTTCAATCGCACACAATTTCGGTTCGACCGCACATAATTTCGGTTCGACCGCACACTATTTCGGTTCGACCGCACACAATTTCGGTTCGACCGCACATAATTTCGGTTCGACCGCACATAATTTTGGTTCAACCGCACACTATTTCGGTTCGACCGCACACTATTTTGGTTCAACCGCACACTATTGCGGTTCGACCGCACACTATTTCGGTTCGACCGCACACTATTTCGGTTTAACCGCACATAATTTCGGTTCGACCGCACTGCACCAGTAGGTATGGGGCCACTTGGCAACGCAATGTAATTGCCTATATTCAGGAGCAAATATTTTGATGTTGGGAATGAGTAGGTATGCGGTCACTTGACAGGGTACTATGTAAATGATACTTGCATATAGCTTTTCATTTTGTTTTCTGAACTAATTTCAGTTAACCGAAAGAGAGTAATGAGAGAAAAATGAGTAGAAATGAGTAAGTTAGTCTATTTCGGTTCGAAAAACAATGGTATTTCACATAGAAATAATTTATATGTTATTGATTTTTAAAAATCAGTTTTTAATTTGAATAAAGATATCGAAATTTTTACGATACCTTCCGCTATTCAACCTTACTGTCTTTATCTATAACCAAAAAATTGAACCTTTCACGCCAACATTCATTGTAAATTTCTTTGAACTGATCTAATGACATGTCACTACCTACATGTTCTTGGAAAACATGTTTGATATTAGTTAAATCTTGTTTAAATAAAACTATTAAATTAGCATTATCCCTAAGTAATTGTTTTGGTATGAAACTGTATGTCTGACAAAGATAGAAGACTGAAACATTTTTATGACGCCCCATACTGAAATATGCTCTATATTATTTTGTTTATCCGTTGCAACGTCAAATATAAAAACTGAATTATTTTTTACATCTTCTGGCGCTATAACATCATCATTATTAGAAAAAGTAAAATATCCTAAACCCCTTATTGGTTTGAGAACGCGTTTCAGATACTCATACTTTGGTTGGCAGAGTGATTTTGAATAGAGATAAACATTTTCAAAACTTAATCCATTCGGATGATCTAATAAATTTAATAAAATGCTAGTCTTGCCACACCCTGAAGGACCAGAGATTATATATACATCTTATACTATTCGGTAATAAGGAGCCATGCTTTTTTTCAGCTAATGTGATTGATACAAAATCCATATTTTTGATTGGTAGTTCAACATCTTGTTTTACGAAACGCATTTCTAACGCTACTGATTGATTATATAAGCGCTAACCCCCTTATATATTTACGCGCAGTAGTCATCATGAATCACTACAGCGTGGATTGGCGCACCTTAGGTCTTGAATGTATACTCGTCAACAATGAATTTAATTGTTGCAGTGATCCACAAATTACCGACAACAATGAAATTAAATGGTTTAACGATTCTGATGAGCCATTGTTGTCAATATCCAGTGAGCACAAAAGTCAGAAAGATGTCTTGATGAAGTCTTTTTTCTGACATCTTTCTGAACTGTAAATATGACATCTTTAAGACATCTTTTTTAAGAAGTCAGAAATAAGAGTTCTTAAAGACATCTTAAATATGAATTCAATTTAATGATATCAAATAGACATCTTTTTTCTGACATCTTTCGGACTTCTTAAATAAGACTTCTTAAAGATGTCTTAAAGGAGTCATATTTAAGATGTCAGAAAACATTATCAGAAAGATATCTTTATGAATTCATAAAGATATCTTATGCGTCGATTTAGGAGCTGTTTAAGACTTCATAAATATGATGTCTTAAAGAATTCATATTTCTGACTTCAGAATTAGCTCATATTTCTGATGCCATAAAAAAAATCCTATAAATATATTATTATTTTTGCTATAGAAACCACTAACAAAAATAATTTAAACAATATTAGGACATCTAAATGAATTCATAAAGAAGTCTTATTTAAGACATCAGAAATATGATGTCTTAAACCGTTCTTATTTCTGACTACTTTATGAATTCATATTTCTGATGTCTTGAAAAGTTCTTATTTCTGACTACTTTTGTGAATTCATATTTCTGATGTCTTAAACAGTTCTTATTTCTGACCACTTTTTGTACTCATATTTCTGATGTCTTAAATAGCTCTTAATTCTGATTGTTTTATGAACTCATATTTTGGATGTCTTAAAAAGCTCTTATTTCTGACTACTTTATGAATTCATATTTCTGATGTCTTAAACAATTCTTATTTCTGAATACTTTATGAATTCATATTTCTGATGTCTTAAACAGTTCTTATTTCTGATTGTTTTATGAACTCATATTTTGGATGTCTTAGACAGCTCTTATTTTTGATTACTTTTTGAACTCATATTTCTGATGTTTTAAATAGTTCTTATTTCTGACTACTTTTTGAACTCATATTTCTGATGTCTTAAACAGCTCTTATTTCTGACTTCATTATTAAGACTTCTTAATTAGTTCATATTTCGGATGTAAGGAAAAAACAAAAAACAAAAGAACAATGTAATGTATTAAAATTAATATTTTTATTGACAACGTTAACGACATAATGTCTAAAAGAAAACCATTTCAATATTTATTCAAAAGTCAAAAAAATAGAAGGTTAAAATAGGAGAGAAATTTAGCACAAGATGGAAATGATGGTGATGGTGATACTAAACAAAAATAAAATATGGTAGCTTAAAGAAAATTATTTAAAGTGAAAATGAATTGAAGGAAGTGAATTTATGATAGTGTTAATTTAAGAAGTTATGATAATAATTTGTGGTTTGATGGGATATTGAGTATGGTTAGTTAGTGTTTTTGACTGTTTCTATTGTGACTAGTGTACAAATTGTGACATTTCCTGATAAAATACTGGAGTAAATTTAATCTTAAATGTTAATATTTTGAATACATTTAATATACGTTGTACATATACGGTTATGTAAATAAATAAAATTAACTAAATTAATTATATTTCTTTTATTTCGTAAATTACGCTTAATATTTTCAACGAATTCTTGGTATAGTCCTCTTAAAGTCATCTTTTTTAAGACATCAGAAATATGAATTCTTTAAGACGTCAGAAATATGAACTATTTAAGACATCGTAATTCTGAAGTCAGAAATATGACTTCTTAATAATGAATTCTCAATTTAGATATCTTTTTTCAGACATCAGAAATATGAGCTGTTTAAGACATCGCAATTCTAAAGTCAGAAAAAAGAATTCTTTAAGACATCATATTTAAGACTTCATAATCTGTTCATAAATCGACGCATAAGATATCTTTATGAATTCATAAAGATATCTTTCTGAACTTGTTTTCTGACGTCCAAGTCAGAAATATGAATTCTTTATGAATTCATTAAGACGTCAGAATGTTGACTGGGTAGTTTTTAATCATATTTAAAAGGAAGATATTATGAATCTATGTATTATAATTTCTAATTGTTGTGAAAAGAGGATTTATTTGATTGAAAATGATCAAAATTGTAAATTACCTGTTCATGAAATTGATTCTTTTCAATTTTTCATGAATCTATAAATAGCTCGAATCAAATATTATTAGCATTCAGTTCTAATGTTATGTCACAACCGGCAACAACAACAACAAAGAAGTGGTCGTTGACTTGTTAATTCATTAATTAACAAATTACTGTTCGAACTTCACATACCCGGCTATCAATATTGTGGACCGGGTACAAAATTACAAGAAAGATTAGCAAGAGGTGATCCAGGAATCAATAAATTAGACGAAGCTTGTAAGGCACACGATATCGCTTACTCGCAAAGTAAAAATCTCTCTGATCGACATAAGGCAGATTTAATTTTAGCAAACGCAGCCTGGGATCAAGTTAAATCTTCAGACGCAAAATTTGGTGAAAAAGCTGCTGCGTGGGCAGTAACAAACGCAATGAAAGCTAAAGTAAAACTTGGTATGGGTGTGAACAAAAAGGCTACACTCGGTCAAGTGCGAAGAAGTGTACGTGGTGCTGTTAAAAAATTAAAACACGAACCAATTAATAATGCTGTAAAGCTTGCTCTTAAAGCGGCTAAAGTTGCAGCTAGGGGTAAAAAAATTAAAACACCACGTTTTATTCCAATACCTAAAACGGGTGGTGTTCTACCACTTTTACCAATTTTTGCGGCACTTTCGGCAGCCGGTGCGTTAGCGGATGGTGCATCAGGAATTGCGAAAGTTATTAATGATGCTAAAGCGGCACAAAAACAGTTGAATGAAAGTGAACGCCATAACCGAACGATGGAGACTATTGCTATACGTAATGGTCGGGGTTTGTATATAAAACCATATAGAAAAGGATTAGGATTATACTTGCAACCGTATCCAAAAAACTTATAATGAAATTGCCCGGGCGGGCACTAACAGATAGAGATTTACGTAAATATGCGAAATATTTACCCCATTTTCGTGGTGTATTTATGCGCGATAATTTACCCAAACGTGGACCGTGGTATAATGAATGCGGTATTTTAAATTTAGATAGTTCTACCGGACCTGGTACTCATTGGACCTGTCACTGGAAAAATGGTAATCAGGTAGATTATTTTGATAGTTTTGGTAATTTAAAACCACCCTGGTGGGGGTAAGGGTTAAAAGCTGAGACCCCCAAAAGGCACCCCCTTGATACTAACTCAATCCGAATACAAAATTTTAGCCCTGTAGGTGTATTTGGGTGACCTGTGCGAGTGGTACAAACTTCGAAAATGTCAAAAAAGCATGAAATTGTAGCTTAAAAATGAAGGGGTAGGGGTAAAATATTAGGTTGGCAAGAAAGTTATGTCGTTTTTTTTACTTAAAATTCAATTTTTTTTATAGTTTATGTTTAAATGAACATCAATTAATGAGATATTGTCCACCGCTTTCTACAAACCTCCTCCATCGATCAACAAGCTTGTCTAGTCCCGATTTGAAGAAAGCCTTATCCTTTGAGCTTAGGAAGTTCGTTACTGCCATTTGAACATCATGAATATTTTGAAAACTTTTACCATCAAGAAAATTTTGCATGGAGAGGAACAAATGATAATCAGATGGAGCTAGATCAGGTGAGTAAGGAGGATGGGGTAGAACTTCATATTCAAGCTCCTGGAGTCGCTACGTCTTCCTTAAAGCCGTATGTGTCCTAGCGTTGTCATGCTGGAAGAGAAACACCTTTGTGATTATGCAATGTTGAACGAAATTCACGGAATAAACAAAGCCAAGTTTCTTCAAGTGGTTCTCGATCGTTGTATGCGTAGTGTGAAACTTCTTTGCGATCTCTCTAGTGGTCAACAACGGTTCATTACACACTATAGTGTCTTCAAAACATCGTCATCAAGTTTTTTAGGTCTTCCGGAGCGAGGTTCATCTTGAAGAGACATGTCACCTGACCTAAACTTTGCGAAACATCATATATATATATATATATATATATATATATATATATATATATATATATATATATATATATATATATATATATATATATATATATATATATATATATATATATATATCAGACACTTTTTTTCTACAGAATCGTGTTCTACGGGTCCGAAGACGGATAGCGCCCCTACTCTCGCCGTTCTTATCGTATAGGCTGTATAAGTCTAATTTTTTCAGTTGAAAAATTCGATTAAAAAATTTAAATGTTATTGAAAATGTGTTATTTTGAATGAAAATCACAATTAGACCAAAGTTTGGCGTCCCACAGGTAATACCGATTGTAGTTTTTTTCTTTTATATATATATATATATATATATATTTTCTTGTCGGGCTACTTTCAAGAAATCTAAAAAAAACATACTTTCAAGATATCTAAAAAAAACATTAAATCGTAGACATTTTTATTTTTCGTCATTTTGGGGAGGAAATAAGGCCTTATCGATACCCCTCCTTTCATAAAAATTCGTTAACGTAGTTGCTCTGAGATAGTCAGGTATACTTTATCCATATTTAAATGAGATGACTTTCGATGTGGTGTTATTAGTGATCAATAATCATAAACTTTTAAAAAGTTAAATTATTTTATTGCTTGCAACAAATGCCACCCTGTGTGCTCTACAATTGTGTTTAAATATATTACCTGTTTTACGAGTGACGGTTTCGTTTAACACTTACATAGTCAAGTGGATAACATACTGCGAACAATACTAATGATTATTGCCGTACTTGAAAAGTCATCCCAAAAATTAGTTAAAGTATACAAAAGTATATCTCAAAAAAAAATTTTCTTTTATCAAAAATTAAATAATGGATTAATATTCTTCAGTGATTATATTTGTATACCACTTGTTTTTTTAATTTCCGCGCGCTTATGTTGTAGCAATATAAAAACATTGTTCAAAAAGCGTTATAAAAACGTTGTAAAATGATGTTTATAAATTATATTTCAAAAACGACGTGGTGAATAATTTTTATTTCTTATTAAATATGGTTTGTAACTTTGTATTTTATAACATATTAATTTTTTATCAAATTCCTTTGACACTTTTTAATTTTATTCAAAAAAAAAAAAAAAAAAAAAATAGTTTTTCCATAAGAGCCTGTGTTAAAATTACAAAACTTTGAAATCGTTTTTTGCAAGATTGGGGTGATCAATTTTTTTTCGGCAAGGGCTCGTATTATTGGTATTGAATTAATATCTAGAGAAATTTCATTCCTTTGAATCCTTTGAAAAAATCGTTTTATCGACCAACTACCTTAAATAGTTTTTGCGTAATGTGTACACAACACATGCTCAAAATGGTTTTTCTATTTTCCCATGGGAAAGAGACATTTTCACGGAATAAAGAGTATTTTTCATCTTTCATTAAAATTCGTCCAATAGTTTTTGCGTGATGCGTGAACAGACAGACAGACAGACAAAAATTTCAAAAATTGTTGTTTTGATATCTGCATCGATAACTATTTACAGTACCAGTTCAATTTTTAAAAAATATTCCATGTACACAAACGGTCTCGTTCTAGTTTTATTATATGTATAGATTACCTATAGCCCAAGAGCCCACGACGGCCAGACCTTCGTTATTTTATAAAAGCTGAAAGTTTCTCTGTACATGTCCCTTATACAGGTAAGAACGACCAGCGACTATAGAGTTTGGGTTGTGGTTACTTGGGCAGGTAACAGGTACTAAAGGTGTATAAAATAGTACCTTAATTTCGTTAAAATATAAAGCTCGTTTTTTTTATATTTTCTTCGGGATAACTTTAGAAATCTCGTCATCCATTGCCGGATACTTATGACAGTTGCTACCCCCTGCCAGACACCCCTAAACTTTAATAAATTATAATTATACTCTCCTTATAGTATAAAAGCTAAATTTTATATATGTTACATGGGGACCTATACAAAAAATTTTGCCTCAATAGCCGGACAGTTTTAATGGTTTTTACATCTTGCCAGATACATTGAAAGTCTGCAGTAGGTGCGAGCGCGAATGCTTAGTCGATTACGATCTTTTAAGATATCTAGTAAAAAATGATTTTATTACGTTCATAGCCATGTTATATAAAGTAAAAAATGTTATTTTAATATGATAAAATACAAAAAAATTCGTCAATCGCGTGCCAGACACACATTATCAAAGTTATGTGGTCAATAGCTAATTTTTCACATATATCAGGGGTGATGGCGGGTGGTAAAACAATAAACCTTTTCCAAACCGGTGGGAAATAATGTTTCGGTCAATTATCTATAACATATCCAAAATTCAGCTTCCTAGGATGATTTGGAGGTAGTAGAGGGGGAAAAAACGATTTTGGCTGGATCTAACATGCCCCCAGCCCCCCAGAATTAACGTAGAGGATTGAAATTTGGTGTGTTGATAGAGTTCATACTTAGGTTGTGCTTTTTGGAGGTTTTAATATTTTACCTCCACCCCCCAAAATTTAATTTTTCAAATATCTCGAAAACAGTAAGAGAACTTCAGAACCACTTATTGTGACATTATTTTACCCACTATCAGTGTGTTAATAGCAAAAATTAGTGTATATAAAATAGTATGTAATTTAAGAGGGTGACTCACCCCCTCTCCAATGTTGCTCAAACTCAATTTTGAATTCGAGAATTTCATTTCTACGTTATTCTAATTGTCTTAAGCTATTTTCCATGAAGAAGAACTTCTTGAAATACCCAAATAGTACGATTATTCGACATAGACACCCTCTAGTTAACTACCCCTAGACTTAATATTAGGATATTGAGCAAAAACAGGTCATTTAGATTTTTTGACGTAGATTTCAAATCTGTAAACAAAATTTTTATATTGTTTATTTTTCACCCCCTTTTTGCAAAATTAACCCCCAAATTTTAACCCTCAACCACCCCTGTTGATGTAATATGAACAAATTGCATACCAAGGCATAGATAGCTCTTGAAAAAGAGTAATATCGTCAATTTAAACTTTTGCTCTATCTCACTGTTTTTGAGATATTTGAAAAATTAAATTTTTACACCAATTTTTGAAGGGCGATTTCATCCCTTCAAACCGTTTTTCCGCAGATAAAAAAAAATACGTGTCCCTTAGTTTTTAGTGTTCTACAATATATTTAAGTTTCATCGAAATCGATAGGTCGGGCCTCGGGACCTTTACTTGTTAGAGCAATGGCGTAAAAACACTTTTTACGCATACTGCCTTTTACTTTGGCTTGGTGTAAAAAAAGTTTTGAAAAATTGATTAATTCAAAAATTGATTGAAAAATTGATTAATTGATTAATTTATATATATATATATATATATATATATATATATATATATATATATATATATATATTAGTGAATATCATTATCATTTTCAATATATATATATATATATATATATATATATATATATATATATATATATATATATTAGTGAATATCATTTTCGTATTCTAGGGACCTCAAAACGTATTTCTGTTATGGTCCCGGGCCTAGGTCGCGTCATGACACCTGCTGTAATAGCGTATTTCCAGTTTTGGAAATTCGCTAAAAAATGAACGTACTTTTATAACAAATGCAATACATACGTAATAGTCGTAATACATACAACATATACATATAAAATAATATAATACATGCATAATTATACTAATACATATGTAAGTAATTTAAAAAATGTTATTGATGTCATTTTTTATTTTATTTGTAAAATAGAAATTTTGGATTTTTTTGGAAAGAAAAAATATCTTCATAAAGGTCTTCGAGTTTACTATTTAAGGTCCTTTTTTAATATTTAAAAATAAAACACAAATAAGGCAGTTGGCGGATAAGCATGAGTAGGAATGCCCTCGTACGAATTATGTTTTTTTTCCTGCTAACTGCTATCGGCACCAAATTGAAATTTACTGAGATTCAGCCCTTAAAAACTTAAAACCTATTTTTAAAACCCCGATCAGCCGGACATTCGTCATCAGTTTTGAAACCACCAAAATGACAAATCGCTTGTAGACTTTCAATCACATTTCGCTTGTAGACATTCAATACCGAACATGAAGGGAAAAATTCGACTTCCGTGATGGGGCCCCGCTGCTCACGGCGTTTTTTTTATTTGCAACAAAGTAAGTCTTGGTTTGAATCATATGTGCATATTTTTTTTTATGAAGATCGAGTATAAATTACAGTTGAAATAAGTTATTGTCGGATATATATTCAAATTCTCATAGTAGTATTCTTGTACTTGAAAATATACCCGATTTTGGCTCTGAAATGAGGTATATTTTAAAGAGTCATTTTGCTAGTTTCTGTTTTGTAAATTATATCCGATCCTAGATCGGTCACTGACGTCACAAGCTCTGACTTCGGGTATATTTTCAAAATACGCATACTCGTATAATAAAACTGTAACGAGACCGTTTCTGCAAATGGAATATTTTTTGAAATTTGTATTGGTTCTGTAAATATTTATCGATGCAGATATCAAAACATCGATTTTTAAAATTTTTGTCTGTCTGTTCACGCATCACGCAAAAACTACTGAACGGATTTTGATGAAATTTGGTATGATGATAACTTATTACCTGGGTTAACATCTAATTACCTGGGTCAACATCATTTTTACTCCCGGAAAATGTCTCATTCTCACGGGAAAATAAAAAAAAAAAACATTTTGTGCATGTGCATGCATTCCGCAAAAATTATTGTTTTATATGCAAGTTCTGTATAATTATTACATTTAATATACTTCTCATTGAGTTGATAACAATGCGTCGCGCGAACGACGTCGCGGGTACAGCTAGTTTAAACTAATTTTCTTCTAATGATAATTACACTTCTAATAAGGATAATACCGTACAGTAAATAAACTTAAAATATTTGAAAATCTGGCTATCGATAATGGATAGCTGGATCGAGAATGGATAGATATTATGTGTACTTATAATTATGTATAGGTACATATTATTTATATATTATGTTGTTATATATTTCTCGAATTTCTGCAAACAATACCGCCATTTCCATATATAAAATAGAAACGGCACAAGTATATATGTAGTAAAAGTTAAAAGAACTGGAATGAACCAAAAACAAAATAAGAAATTTTCAAAAATAAAGAAAAATATTAAAAATTTAAACATGTTTAGTTATCATACGGAGTACTTTCAAAATAGCCCGAATTGTGGAAAATCGTCAAACATGAGCGCAAGACATGTTTGAAATCCGCCCAGTCTAGCAACCCTGACTGTATTCCTAGTAGAGAATCATCTGTCCCTCGAACTCTTCGCTATCACTACTTTCCCACTCTATTCCCATTCTTTTTATACAGTAGTACCTCGATAAATCGACCCTCGAAAAGCCGGACCCTTCAGTAATCCGGCCCGATTTAACATATAGTAGATACAATTCTATACACATTTACATTCTATATTTACAGTCAATTAGTATAATACAAAATATAATTATACAGTAATTAATCACGCGAAACGCAGAACTGCCTACAAACCCAATACATAGAACATCAGTGCTTGCTGTTAACTTCTTAGAGGAGCTATAAGGGGTCTCAAATTCATTACATTTTAAACAGTCTCTCGATGGTCCGGCTTTTTCGTAAATCCGGCCTACCGGCCGCTCATTTAAGGCGGATTATCGAGGTCTTACTGTACATACAATACCTACCTTCCAAGGACGTTTGTAATCCCTTTGTATACTTTATATAGAATTTAAATAATTCTCAAAAGAAAAATATAGCTGCAAAAAGAATATATTGTACTAAAAGTAACGTCATTTTCATTAAACTACCCTTAAAAAAAAAAAAAGCGGAAGATTTCAAGAAGCAAACTTTTTACTTTCGAGCATAAGAAATTCCAAAAATTCAAAACCATTCAAATCCATCCATTATAACTGGATTCCGAGGTATAAACCTAATTGCATTGGACTAGGAGCAAAATAACTTTTTAGTCCCTTAGGACTAAAAGTGGCACTTTGCTTCCTATTATGAAGGACTCAATCATGTCTTTTACTCCCGGAATTGCAAAAAATATTTATCATCTTTAGAAATAGCAATCTAGGTAACATATCATAAATTTTTTCTACCCTTGTTGAACAGGGGGTGGATCGAAAAGCTTATCTTGCGAAAGGGCGAAGGAAGAATGATAAAAGCAAAAAATTAAAAAAATAAAACAATATAAAATTATTTATTGAGGAAAAAGCTGTATTTGGGCAGTCATCACAGAAATTTAGCTTTACTCAAATTGCATTTCTCCGGAAAACAAAAAAATTTAAATCCTAAATAAATATATACCTTCATTACTAATTTTTTATCGTTTAAATTTTTATTAAAAAAAATGTAAGAATTTGTTCTACCAAATAATGAAGTTCATTCATAAGTTTCAGTGAGTTATATTATTCAATAATGACAGTTTTGTATTTTGGAGATCTTCTCACCAGCATTTACTCATTTTTTAAAATAAAATTAAAGCACAATATATTTCGCTCATGCTAAGAGCTCTTCAAGGTACAATTTTTTCTACAATTAAAGTCAGCAAAAATTAAAAATTTTTTAAATTTAGTCATACCTTACATTCAAGTGTACACATGAATGTCGTCCAGTTTTATATTTACATTATAAATTATCTATAATTTTGATAAAATATATATTATATTATTATTCTAATGTCGTATATTATGGTTTCATAATTTTTTTCTTTGGTAAAATATTTTTCCACGACGCAATTTATTGGACATGCAATATTATATAAATTCGAATAAACTAAGCTTGTTTTTGGTTGGTTATATAATCTTTACTTACATGCTATGTATTTCTTTGGTATTTTTTCACAAATGATTGACATTAAAATATTTTTTAAAAACAGTAATATCATGTTATTGCATTGTTGCTTTTTTTAATAATAATTTTTGTTAAATTTCCTTCCTTTTGAAAGCATTTCAATCTTCAACCGTTTCCCCCACACAAATATCTGTTTTCTATTGTACTATTTGGTTGGTTTGGTAATGAATAAATATGCTGGTGAAAAGATCTCCAAAATATGTACAAAATTGTCAAATAATGAAGTTAAAAAGAATAGGGTAGATAACAATTTTTCAAAAAGTATTTTAAACTGTTCATATGCATCTAACATAAAAAACTTACTTTTTAGTTAAGTTTACTGATAGTGCACAAAAAATAGGTTTTTAAAATAAGTTTAAAACTTCCCGCTAACACACACGTTTTTTCAATATTACATTACGTCTAAGTCCTAAGTATTGTTAAAAATAAACAAGAGATTCTTAGTAATATCGTGAAACATTCGTAAAACATTCACAATTCACAATTCGAATATTGTTATTGTTTGACTATTTTGTTATAAGTAATATAAATTATTTTATTATAATTAAAAAGAAAGATTAATTTTACATTTAATATTTTGATTAAATTTTTAAAAATAATGATTACATTTTAGTTTCCAAGGTTTCAAATTTTTTTTTAACATAAGTAAACATAATTTTTGATTATACTTAGAAGTGGCGTAAACTGATGTTACTGACTACGTATTAACGTAAATTTTGTAATTTTATTTCATTAAAATTTTTATAATTTTGGGTGATATAATACGTAAAAGAGCAATATTCAGTACTCTTATAACTTAAGTAATCAATTAAATTTAATTTTTTTGCAACTAGTGTCATCTACCCTAATATGGTTTGATTCGATGAAATTATTTTTATTTTAAGACTCGACCTTCTGACTACAAAGACGATTTGAATTTATTAAATTCGTTAATTGTCTTTTTCGTATTTTAACCAAATCTGACATAATTTTTGAAAGTCTTAACCCTAGAATCATACGTTGGTCTACGAGTCAAGTTAATCATACATCAGCGTCGTTTTGACGAATGGACTTTTTACGGGGAGTTTTAGAGTTTATTTACAAAAAACATTTTTTTTACATAACAATACTACAAAAGCGAACAAAATATTTAAAAAAATTGGATTTGGAAAAATTTCTTAATATAAATATTTATTAATTTTTTTAATCTTTTTATTAAAGCATATTTTCATTATAAAAATTAAAAAATAGATAAATACATCAATTGCATCATAAAACATGTCTTTCAAATAATTAATTTATGAACTATTATGAGTCAGTGGACATGTGTGACTTTACAGAATGTGAAATTTCTCAGTCATAAATATTCCTATAGATATGTAGTTACTTCCCCATTAGGCACATTTGTAAATTTTCTAAAATTTGTTAGTAATTTTTCGAATAAGATCTCAAAAAATAATGAAAATTAAAATATTTTCCACAAAATAAATTGCTAACCTTTTGTCACTTTAAACGCATTCTTTAGTTTTCGATTCAATATATTAAAACTTCAGTATTATGTCGTCTCTATAAGTCAAACAGCTGTAATCATCTTTCACATTATCATAATCATTGAATAAATTAATTATAACATGCATATCTGTAATAAATTTTAGAAAAATTACGAAAACTTTTATATGTGGAGTACAAAATCGTTAAAAAAAAATATAGGTTAATCATACATCGTCGTCTTTTTGACGCACACTATTTCAGTATAAAAAAAAACGACAATAGCTATAAACAAAATTTGTACGTTTTATGTGTTATAATAACAAATAAATCAGATAACAGAAGTTTCACAGCAAGCAGGAAACGACAAGTTGTAGTATTGGAGCAGGTACAGAAGTTTGTTCGTCGTTTTGACGAGTACTTATGATTCTGGGGTTAAGGAGAGGAACCATCTTTTCTATCGCCCATCTATGGGATCTCCTCTTGCTGTTGAAGAATACGCTCATGATATATATATATATATATATATATATATATATATATATATATATATATATATATATGTATATATATATGTATATATATACAGGGCTTTCATTATATGTCGAGACCCACGTGACCAAATATAATTTCCGCCATATTTGTGTGTATGGTAATTATTAAAAAAAAAAAACCTAAATGCGGTATTATTTAAAAATCTGTTATACAGGGTGGGGCAGGGAAACATCCCTACTTTCGAGGTGGCATTGTGAGTAGTGGGGACATGTTGGAGGAGTGGGGGTAGGTTCGAATGACGCTGTGGCCACGGAATTTTCCGATAGTAGCGCTGTCAGTTGTAGACATGGCTTGGTCGAATGAGCAACGCGCTTTTGCTGTCGAGACGTATTTTTCTCAGAATAAGTCTATTGTTGCAGTGCAGCGTGCGCTGCGAACTCGTTATCGGATTCCCCCTCGCAACCCTGTTCCTGACCGCAAATCCATTTTGTTGTGGGTGGAAAACTTCCGTGCATGTGGTAGTGTAGTGAAAAAGAGAGTTGGGGCTCGGAGAACTGTCCGAACTCCAGAAAACATTGACCGTGTCAGAAGATCGATCTTGCAGTCTCCTAAGCGTTCTGCCCGCAAGCATGCATCCGCCCTTGCATTGTCTAATCGCACTGTGCGTCGTATTCTCCACGAAGAACTCCACTTCCATCCATACAAGATGGTCATCGTTCAAGAACTCACACAACGGGACTGGCAACAACGAGTACAGGCATGTGAAACTTTAATTGCTGCCTCATGATGCACGAGTTTTGTTTAGTGACGAAGCGCACTTCCACATTTCTGGAGTTGTTAATAAGCAGAATATGCGTTATTGGAGTGGTGCAAACCCTAGGGTAGTTCATGAGTGGCCTCTACACAGTGAAAAAGTGACTGTTTGGTGTGCAATCAGCAGTGAAGGCATAATTGGGCCTTATTTCTTCGAGGAGGACAATCGTTGTGTTACCATCAATTCCGAGCGGTATGTAAACATGCTCCAACAATTTCTTGCACCACAATTGCAACAGAATAATTTTGGAGTAGTGTGGTTTCAGCAGGATGGTGCCACAGCCCATACTGCTAGACATTCGATGGCTGTTTTGAGGGAAATGTTCCCCGGGCCATTAATCTCCCGGTATGGTGACATTCCATGGCCTGCGCGCTCGCCGGATTTAACTCCGTGTGATTACTTTTTATGGGGATATCTCAAGAGTGAAGTGTTTAAACATCGACCCAGAACCCTACAAGACTTGAACGATGCAATTCGCGTTGAAGTTGCCCGCATTCCACAACAAATGCTTCGCAGAGTTATGCAGAACTTCAGAACCAGACTAGATCAGTGTGTTGACAATGAGGGACATCACTTGAATGATGTATTGTTTAAAACAAAGTAAGAATTAACTTCCATCTGTACCCTTTTGATGCCACAATAAAGTTTTGTTCTAACGCTTTTCGTTTTTTTTTAATTTACCTTCAAAGTTAGGGATACTTCCCTGCCCCACCCTGTATAACAATACTATTTTATATAATAAGAACTTAATTTAAGATTATTTATGAAATTTATTATATTCTTCAACTAAATCTTTAATGTAATATACGAATGATTTCGGTTATTTATTTTTAGTGTTTTCAGTTCTTCACTACAGTACCACCATCAACTAACTTCACTACAATGCCACCAACATACAGTAAACAAATTACCACGCGCCCTAAAAAAATTTGATCACATGGGTATCGATATATAATGAAAGCCCGGTATATATATATATATATATATATATATATATATATATATATATATATATACGGAGCCTTTCTAAATGATTGAATTGCCAAGGTCACTGCTGAACACAAAACTTATTTCACGGTAACTACATAGTACATATCGCACTGGTGTTACAAGACTGAGACAATTTGATTTTTTTAGTTTCGAGTAAGGTAACGGGCCTAGTTTCTGACCTTTTAAGAGTGACGGCTGAGGTTAAACGACAGTAATAAATATAAGTTTAACTTAAGAGACAATTAATAATTTTATCAACTAGTTTATGGCTTTCAAAATCAAGTCATACAAGTAAAATAATTATTTGAATTGAATTAATAATTTAAATTAATGTTTTAAAAATTGACAAAAAGGACCCAGTTTCTGACCTTCAAAATTTCTCATGTGACAGTTTTTGACCCTGACAGTGGCCTAGTTTCTGATCCTTAAATTTAAAAACACAGTTTTTTAAAATTTAATTTATAAATAATTTTTTATTGATAAAAATGAATGTTTAATGTTATATACGTTATGAAAAATAACAAAAACTAATCGAAGATAACTATAAATAACAAAATAACTAACAAAAACTGGTTAGAATTTAATTGGGCCATTCCACTTTAGAAGTGAACCTAGTAATTGACCCTCATATTTCAATAATAAAAATCATTCTAAGGTATTTTATAAATATTTTAAAATAAATTTTAAACAAATATTAACCTGCTCATATATTTTTAATTAAGTTTTCATACTTACATGATGAATATTGCACAGATCAAAATGAGTACTTTGTAACATAAACTGTTAGGAAACTACCAAAAAAATAGTTTTTACACACATTTTAAACTTAAAAAATTTTTTTATTTAGTTAATATATTCTAAACTTTTTAAATTGCTGTTCATTAGACACAGAATAGATTACTTCAAATTAAGAATTTATTTTTTTTCTTATTTAAAATATAGTTTTTTTATTAATTTATAACAAAGTTGAAAAGTTCAGAAACTGGGCCAGGGTCAATTACCGGGTCTTTTACCTTAATTTACGTTTGAAATATTTTTATGTTAGAAAAAAATCATTTTTTTTAAATAAAATAGAGAATTTTAACCGCATCCATTTGAAATTTTATATTTAAGCTGCTAAATGGCAGGACTTCACACCTGAAGAATAAAATTGATATTCATTTTAGAATTTCGAGGTGTATCGAGGTAAAATATAAAAATAAAATGTAAAATATCCCAGTCTTGTTTTCTTTTATTGAATTGAAAAGTGAAAAATCTCCATAAATATAAAATTTAACTACAAGTTCTACTTGTACATGTCCCATTTCAGTATAAAAATTATGTATCTGTTTTATATTTACTTAAAGAACCTTCTAAAAATTACCGGTTAGTTTATTGGCGAAGATAATGCGATTCTATGCAGGGGAAATTTTCAATATAATTTTCAGCATTTTCGGTTAAATCACACTATGTTTTCTTTTGTTTTCCATGCTTTTCTTTTTCCATAAAACCCAAATTATTAATTTTACTTAAAACAGTACCTAATATTTAAAATTGTTAATGCTGATATAAAAAACTAGGCCTGGCACCATGTCCTTTAGAAATTCTAGAATTATTTCTAGCTTCAAAACCATTCCAAAGACAGTAACTTTTAAAGTAATACTCATGCATTATTTAAAAAGTTAATAAATATTAAATGTTCTCAAAAAATAACTAATAAAAAGATCCTCTAACAGTTCACTAATAAGAAATAATTTAGTATTGTTGTTATCGTTGTTATTATAAATTAATATTTTATATAGATAACAATAAAAATGTACATGTAATTATGGACCTGCACAGAATTTTTACAATGTACATAAAACCAAGTTTAAACTCATTAAAGGTGAAACACCTATGTAACTTTTACTGGGGTAAGTTGATATATCTCTCTATTGCATAATCTGAAACATTAAAATTGTAAAAATGCTATACTGGTTTATATCGTCATAACTTCGAAATTTCGAATTATTTCAAATATTCAAATATAGCAATAGAAAATTCATTCATTTTTACATAACGTAGTGCAAATAACTCAAAACACTGAATTTGCAAAATATCCCAGTCTTGTAACAGTAGTGCGATATTTTCTAAAATCTACATTCCCTTTTCCAAACAACATGCCACGCTATTCGATGTTATACATATATATAATTTTGATCATTTTTATGAAGAGCGGCAATATTTTTATTTGTACACATTTTTTGTGACCTTGGCACTTCAATCATTCTGAAAGACATGGTATATATATATATATATATATATATATATATATATATATATATATATATATATATATATATATATATATATATATATGAATTTTCCAGTCAATTCTTTCTGCTTTCTACTTTATGTAGAAAGAATTGACTGGAAAATTCAAGAAAAAATTGTTAAACTAATTCGTACTGTCAAATATGGTGGTGGATCGGTAATCGGTATATCCACTTACAATCTGTCTGGGGGTGCATGTTTCAAAGTGGAGTGGGAAATTTTCATATAATAGAGAAAATAATGAATAAGTATATTGACCTGAACGTATTGAAAGAAAATTTACATGAAAATGTTAAAAAATTAAATATGGAGGTTCGTTTTTATTTTAATAGAATAACGATACAAAGCGTTCCGCATACTTTGTAAGCCAATGCGTCCTGTATAATACTCCCGAAAGATTACAGACACCACCCCAATCATTTGATTTCAATCCAATTGTGATCCTTTGGCATCATTTGAGGAAAGAAATTCGAAGCCATCACATTTCAAATCAAGAAAGCTTAATTAAGACTTTGAAATTGGAATGGAGTAAAATTTGGCCTGAAGCGACATCAAAACTAGTGAAGTTAATGCGTAATAGACTAAAAGAAGTGATTAAGGCAATTGAATACGCTACTAAATACTAAATACTTAAGGCAATTGAATAAGCTACTAAATACTAAATACTTGAAACAATTTTTTTTTTTATTGCTAATAAAGAATGGAAATTGTATCGTCCAAATACTTTTGAAACGTGTTAATTATTTACTCTAAAGTAAACAAATGCAAATTTTTAAATAGTAACTGAATTGGATTAATTTTTTTTTATTAATTTGTAAAAAAAATAGTTAATAAATCATTTTATGTAGAACACAAGTCAAAATTTTTACTAATTTCACGGTTCACCTGGTTTTAACCATTAATTAAAATTTGTTTGTTATATGACTGTCCAAATACTTTTGACTAGGAATAATATACCAATTATATATTATATATATATATATATATATATATATATATATATATATATATATATATATATATATATATATATATATATATATATATATATATATATACAGCGGCTAGTCAAAAGTATTTGGACTAGAATATAATATTATATATATATATATATATATATATATATATATATATATATATATATATATATATATATATATATATATATATATTTATATTATTATTATTGTTGAGAAAGTTATGCACTATTCAAAGATGTAAACGAAGAACTTACTCAATCTATTTCAACCAATGAAATCACCATATTAATAACTCACTGTGTTTGAATTGTACAAAAAACAAATAATTATGATAAACAAAATTATTTACATTTTATTTTGTTCGTTTCTATAGATACATATACGGAAAAATAATGAAATTAAAAATAGATTGAAAATTATACTCTTTTAATTTAAATTTTTATTCTATTTTATTTCAATTAAAAACGGAAAGAATCGTAAAAAAAGTATAGTATTCTACTCGCGTGTACAATAGCTATTACTCACTCGGATGAATTACAACATTCGTTTCGTAAATTCAACTCCTCTTGCAATTTCATCTTCACGAGTAACAGCTTTACATTCTTATTGAATAATATACTAATAAAACTTTGCTAATACCTTAACGTTTGGTTATAACATTTTTTTTCTTTTTCGATAATTGGTCTTTTTTTATAAAAACTTTAAAAATGTACTAAGGCAAATTTTATACCATTCATTGCATAAAACTCAAAATATTTTAATGGAATGATATGATTTTGATTTTTGAAGTGAAACTTCTTTTTCGCGAAAAGTTAATACATTTAGTCACATAATCATAGTTTAAGGCCTATTGCATATGGACGATTTTTTCATTGATCAACCTTTGCGGCTGTATCATTGCTTTAATAGAACACATTACTTTTTTATGAATATGAATGCACAAGCGATTGTCTACCAGTGGCAGTTTTAAAAACTCAACATAATTTATTATATTTTTCTGGTGGTAAGGTTGCGGTTAACATATCAGACAAATATGTTTACAAGAAAACACGGGTTCCGGTGCGTTTCTCCGAGGTGCATTTCGTCCGAATTCGATAAACAGATAACTTAAAATTGGGCTTGTTACCTGAACGAGGTACGTTTCGTTCGAGGAATATTTATTTTAATATATGTATATATTACATATATTATATACATGTTTTTCTTTATTTTTTACCCTTAACATATTCCTTGGGTACTTTTCGTTAAATAAATAATTTTCAAAATAAATTTTAAATTTAAAATATTACTAAATTTTTTATTCCAGTTTGAATTCGTTTATTACTTTAAACTAATTGTACCCGCAACGTCGTTCGCGGATAAAATCAATGAAAAGTATGTATAAGTATAATAATTACGAAGCATTTGCATAGAACAATAGTTTTTATTCCAAAAACGAAATTTACGTCAAAGTTAAGTAACTATTACTAAATTTTCTATACCTCACTTTTCTTAAATACATATTACGTTTAGAAGTGGTCATGATGTTTTTAACTAACAAGAAATGTCAGGGGGTGTACCCTTAGATTTTGTTTATTCTTCGATATGTTCTAGAACATCGAAAATTAAGAGACACGTATTTTTTTCTAGCGGCTGTAAAACGGTTTGAAGGGGTGAAATCAAAAGGGGTGACTTTTCAAATATCTCGAAAAAGGTAAGAGATATTTGCAATTGGTTTCCCCCGTCGATATCTACAACTCTTATTTGAACAATTTTTCGATTAAATAAACGGTTTGGCTGTAATAAAAATGGCAACTCTCAAAAAACTCACACACAATATATATATATATATATATATATATATATATATATATATATATATATATATATATATATATACATATATATATACATATATATATATATATATATATATATATATATATATATATATATATATATATATATATACATATATATATATATGTATATATATATATGTATATATATATATATATATATATATATATATATATATATATATATATATATATATATATATAATTTTCCTCTAAAACGCACGAATATTTTCAGTATGATTTTAAGTGGCAGTACATATTGCCGAAAATTAGACAAGAGACTCTTGGTAATATTGTAAAACATTCGTAACGATAGATAATTTCGTAACATTCACATTTTGTATATTGGTTTTTTTTATTATTTTATTATAATAAAATGATTAATAAAGAAAAAAAGAAAAGAAATTATACATTTAATGTTTTGACTAAATTGTGACAAATAATCTCAAATAATGATTACATTTTAGTTTCTGAGTTTTCAACATCTCTTAAGTACACATTTTATATATAAATTTTTATTATACTGGCCTGTGACATAAGCTATTTTTAACTGATGGTTCTGATTACGTAATCATTAACGTAAATTCTGCAATTTTATTTAATTAAAGTTTGTTTTTTTTTTTTTAAATTTTGAATGACGTAATTTGTAAAAGAGCAATATTTAGTACTATTACAACTTAATTAATCACTTAAAAGTAAAAATAGATCCTTTTACAACTTCTGTCAAATACCTTATTAATTAAAAGCTAGTAAATGAAATTAAAAAAAGATTTCCAATTTATAATTTAAAAGAATATTGTGATAAAAAATAATAACAAATTCTGGCTAAAAGATTGTGAAGAAATTACTGATATCTGATTTCAACTGAGATACTAACACACATTATAGTAACTTCTCTAATAAAATTTTGAACTTAAAATATAAAATTATATATACTACACATTAGCGGTTCTATAACTACTCGTACGTTCACTCAATTTGAAACAGCGGTCATTTTACTGTCACAACCAAATAACTGCGTGGTGAAAAAAAATGTTTGTATAATATGTTAGGCTTAAAGTTTAAAGTTTATTTAGTTGGATCTTATTACCGGATAAGGCTAATAATATAAAACAAGCAAGTAAGTATGACAATAAGAAATTATACTTTATATTTAAATAGGATCAAAACCAATAAAAAGGTCTAAAATAAATTTAGTTAGACAGATTAATGCAAAATATTGGTTAGATGTGGACACGCCGAACAAAAGCACCAATTTTGATTTACATATTGGTTAAGTTCCAGTCTTTAATTTTTGAGTAGGATCCACTAAATTTCATCATCTACAAGGCGGCCATCTTAAGTAATGTCCTCTAAGAACCTGTAATGTTCTTGACAAGTTAATATACTTGCTAAATGTGCCCGCGACGTCGTTCGCTTTCTCAAAAACTGCTGTTTTGGTACGTCTATATTGGTTACTATCTACACCAGTGTTTCTCAACTGCCGGTCAGCGAAAGTATTTCGTCAGCCCGCAGAAAATTGTATGAAATTATTCATTCAACTTTTTATTTTAAATCAGCAAATGAAAAACATATTTTAATGTTATCTGCTACTTCAATACATACATTTTGTTACATCGTCATCTTTAAAATTTAATTATTAATTATTTTACAAAGCTGGGCCTATCGATTCTGACGAATTTTGAATATGTTACAGAACAAGCCTAATTTCAATACTACGTTATTCTAATTGTCTTAAACTACTTTCCACGAAGAAGTTCTTGAATTGCTCGTATAGTACGATTATGTGGACACAGTTACCCTTTAATTAACTAACCTTAGACCATAATCCATAATATAAGGAAATTAGGCAAAAACAGGTCAATTAGATATTTTTACGTAGGTTTGAAATCTGTAAAGAAAATTTTAATATATATACATATATATTAGTTTCTTTTTGAAAAATTAACCCCCAAATTTTAATCCCCAACCACCTGCGTTGATGTAATTTCAACAAATTTCATATCAATAACTAGGTTTTTAAAAATAGCAATATGGCTAATTGAAAATTTTTATCTGTCATACCGTTCTCGGGATATTTGAAAAAAATTAAATTTTTACTCCAATATTTGAAGTCTACCAGTTTTGTGTATTAAGCTTAATTTGACTTCTGAGTTATTATGTTTATAAAAAGGCCCTATTTTGAATTCAATTTCATTTTAAATAAATTAAAGTGCTTTGTAAAGTAAAATAAATAAATCAAAGTATCAAAGTACAAAGTAAATCGATTTTTTTTTCCATAATTTTAATGGAAAACGTAAAAATAAATTTGAATGAAAATGGTAATACTGATATCACAAAAAGTAATTAGCTTATGAAACTAGATCTTGGTTTACTGTATTCATTAATGTATTGCCCAGTATGCAAACTAAAATCGTGAGTTTATTATGCACTTGTTCAAAATTTATCGCCTCCCGTAGATGCATTTTTATGCCCTAAAACGTGATTTTTTTCTAAAGGCGCGCCATTGTTACAATTTTTAAAATTTTGACTTTATTCTAATTTGCACACTGGAGAACACAATTTGTAATAAAATGCCGTTTGAAATTTTTGTTTCAAATGTCTTGGATCAAACTTATCGGTGTTACTGTTCCCTCTCTTTTTTGCGACCTCCACTTTAACTCTCTTTATAGTAAAAATGAGGGAAACGCAAGAAAAAATTTATAATTTTA
This sequence comes from Brachynemurus nebulosus, assembly GCA_035578155.1. Taxonomy (NCBI): domain Eukaryota; kingdom Metazoa; phylum Arthropoda; class Insecta; order Neuroptera; family Myrmeleontidae; genus Brachynemurus; species Brachynemurus nebulosus. The sequence goes on from JAPWDM010000016.1 coordinate 2,429,553, forward strand.
AATGTTTGTTTAACAATATAAGGAAAGAAATAAACCTCTAGTTATAAAATCATTGAAAAAAAAAATGATTCGAAATTGCAATTTTTTTTGGCCAAAAAATAAAAACACTCCTTTAATGAAAGTACTCAAACATGGGTTGCATTTTGCATTAGATTACCTGTTGCATCGAAACCCTGCAGCGAACTTGCAACTTGTAAAATAGCAAAAATGGTTGTAGTGGAAGCTGCTTATGTAAAAAGAAACACTAGAAGTGCACAGAACATTGCAGTTGCATATGTCAAGAAGGGTTTTTTACAGCATCCATGGCTAATGGTTATCGATTGGTTATTGTTAAATTTACGTTTTTGTAAAAAATGAAAAACAATTTTGACTGGAAAACAGCTCCTATAAACCCTCTGCATCAGTCAATCTTTTTGGTTTGCGGGCTTAACTAGGCTATGTGAAATTTCATGTTTACACCAAGTTTCATAAAAATTGCACATTTCCCTATGCGAAAATTTAATAAAAATATTTTAAACAGAAATTGTCTATATATTTCAAAATGGTCGCCATGTGGCTGATAGGGTTAAGTGGATCCTACCCAAAATTTGAAGCTTAGGGCATGGGTAGTTAATAAAAAAAAATTGGCACTTTTGTCCAGCATGTCCACATACTTTTATTAATCTTCCTGACTAGTTATTGTATTCTTCAAAAAAAAGAATTAGTATTTATAATATTTGCCGAACGTGTAAACGTCCTGTAACATCTAACAAATTTAATCACAGTTTACTAAAATTATGGGAATTTTTTTGTTATAGATTAAGTAACAAAATTTTAAACTTTATCATTGTTTTATATTAAATTACTTTCAACATAATTTTAATGAGAGAATGTTAATATAAAATTTAATTTAAAGAAGTTTCACTTCAGCAAAGCGTAAAGATTACACGTAATGTAACTTTTTTTCATAATAATAATAATAAATTCTTCATAATTTGATTTTCTAAAAATTGTTCTATCCATAAAAGGTTCTAATTATACTATTTTAACTTTAAGGCAATTAATTTTAAGACCGTTTACTAGTCAATTTAGACCGTTCGTCTTCTACTAGATTTGCTTTCCAAAATATGGAATTTAATTTTTCACCTATTAAATACATTCCTATTGAAAATACAAGCATACCTAAATAAAACATTATTTTACCCGGTACATTTAATACATCAAATATTGGATACACCCAATTTCCGGATATTAGATAAATTAAATTCATCCAAATTAGGTATGTTAGCATAAAACCAGTTAATGTTTTTATACCAGTTGATCGTTTTGGATAGTTACGTTTTGTTATGTACATTTCAATAACTGAAAACACCATAATATTCGTGTGCATTAAATGGTTTAACCATACTGGAAAATAGGCGTCAATTGCTTTTGGAAATACTAGTTCACGATCGATGGCATATAGGATCCAAAATGTTACACCAACAATTAGTGACAGTGGAAATGCAATAGATGAGAAGAGGTGATCTCGGAATTTTTGCAATCTGCTGGAATGTGTTATTTCCGTTGCTAAACACAAAACGAAGTATGTTGTTTGTATTAACTGTAACAAAGAAAAAAGAATATTATTAAAAAATTTTGTATAAAAATAAAAGTTATTGGACAGAATCTAAACTCAGGAAATATTAAAAAACGACTTAATTATTTACGACAATAATTACTACACGCTTACTATTCTAATTCTGATACATAGGTACTACGCATACTACGATACCGAAACGCGTTTTGAATTTTTCAATTAAATAGTAAAAAAAATTCTACTACATTCAGGTTAATTTTATAATTATTTGTTTTCCTCAAGAAACAAAGTTTATTTTTGCTTTTTAAATAAATGTTTGCGAAAATTTCAATTAGTATGTAATTAAAAAATTACTATTTAACTTTTTTCACTAATTTATGTCAAACATTTAAATTTAAAATTGGCTATAATGTATTAAATTCATAATGAATTACACTAACACGTGATCATATTCTTTTTACTAAAGAGTTTAAAGTCTAAAGTTAATAGTTAACAAGGTTAACAATATTATTTATACTTAATATAATAATAGTATTAATTTCACTAAATTTAATATACATTATTAAAAGTGGATTAACTAACCGCATCCCAATACGTTAGAAATTTAAGTTTCCCGGCAAAGTTAATTCCCATACGATGCACACTTGAAGGAATTATCACATAATTCCAGTCATAGTAACAACCAAACGCAAATGTAATTGCACCTATTATATGAAATAATAATTTTAATAGCATACTTTTTTTAAATATCTATAAAAATTAAAATTTTTATAAAATTGTACTAAGTCACTATATTACATCAAATTTAATTATTTCATTGACGTTTAATTTAACAAGGTTACTGGTTATCTTTGAACTGTGACAGTGTGATGAAATGAGTTGTATGCAGCACATATTACATATAACATATAAGACATATAACGCATATAATAACATATGTATGATTGCTTGCTATGCAGACACTGCAGAGGGATGGACAATAGTAATCGATGTTTCGACTATCGATATTTTTTTGAAGAAACATCGATGTTTTTGGTCGATTTTTTTAAAAGTCGAAACATCGATGGTCGATGAAATTTACTGAACTATCGACTGTCGAGCCGGAAATAAATTAAATTTTTGTTTCAGTAAATTTCATTATTAAAATCAATTATTTTAATTATTTAAATAAATAATAAATTGAAAATTTTGAATTATTGCTATTGTATATCTGAACTGAATTTTTGTGTAGAGTAAGTAGTATCCAAGATCCTATCCTCTCAATTTAACGCGTATTGAAATGACTATCGCAAATCGGCCAGCAGCTCTCCTACTATTATTGTTGCTATGAAATTATTGTTACTATGAAATTATTGTTTCTATCCAAATTATTGCTTGCTATAAAGTTCACTGTCGAAATATCGAAACTAAAGAAATATCGAGCTTGTTTTGTACTACTTTGTGATAGCAATACAAAAATAAATCCGGAAAAAACGTCCCTCAAAATTTTGAACGTCGAAATCAATGAAACAACCACCAATAATTTTTCCTACTAAATTTTAATAATTTTGACACTTTTGACATATTACCTTTATGACGTCACAGACATCGCGATCTTTTGTAGTGCTATTTTTAACCAAATGATATGTTTTAAAATTTTTCAAGTTTTAATTAATTTATTATTTATTATATATCATTTTTAAAAAAATTTTCCCATCGATTATCAATATTATTTATGATGTAGATTTGAAATAAAAAAATGATATTTATTTTTTATTCAAAAACCCAATTGAGAAATAATAAAAAACTTAATATTATTTAAAATTACTAGATTAGACTTATTTAAAGAAGTAAGATTAAAAATTTTAATTAAAATAAACGCTTGGTTAAATCTTTGTCCAATATACTGGACAAAAGTATATTCACTGACGTAAAAAATTTTAAAAAATCAATAGTGAAGAAGTTAAATATAACTTTTTTAAATTTTCGCGCTCGTTTCCAACATCGATGTCAATAATCGATATTTCGATATTTTTATAAAAACATCGATGGTTCGATGGCGAAAAATTTAAAAAATCGATAGTCCGATGTTGGTATTTTTTACCGACATCGCCCATCCGTATAAAGCAGACACGTTCTTACGGAAGACCGGTAGGGACACATTCGTACTGTGTGTGACACATGTGACAGCACTTTATCTCTGATGATTCCGCCATACACAGTGTGTCAGCTGTATACAGGTTCCGTGTTCTTTGAAACCGTGTTGTTCGAGACCACCAAAGATAGGCATTTTCTATTACAACTGTACAAATAAAAAAATATAAAAAAATTTCAAAGAAATAACGCAACGAAATTTGAATTACATACTTACATACACATTTGTATGTAATGCGTATTTATTTCGATTAAAATAGAATGAAATTGAGCATTCGTTAGCTCTGAAATCGGTCTATCATAAAAATTTATTGAAAACTTAGATCGTAAATATTTCGTAAACGGTGCATCGTAGCTTAAAAATAACGAAATTTTTGAAGGCTTAAGCGAAGCAAGTTGTGGGTATTCCGAACATATTAGGACTGTCAAAACCTACTTTTCGTTATCGAAAATTATCGATGTCGAAAATAACGACATTTTCAAAATTTAAATATTGTAATTTCTACAGATTTGTTATCATTTCTATTATAAAATTCTCAATTATTTTAGTAGTTTTTATTTCCAACATTTTTTCTTTTATAATGACAGATTCAATTTACACGATTTTATTCGTGTAAATCAAATCCACATGGAACTGATATATTCGCGTACATTGACGACCGATGTAACTTTATATCAAATATATATGTATTTTATTCTTTTTCAGAATTACTTAAACATCCTGTTGTTTGAAACCGTGTAATTCGGGGGAAGGGTACCCGTGTTCTTCGAGTACCGTGTTCGTCGGGGGTTATCTGTATATCCAAGATAAGAACCACTTTCTTCCAGTTCTTCAATGATTGCTGCACATGACATACATGTGCTAAAGGTGATTCCACAATATTACGACGTTTCAAGTTCAATCCTTTAAAAAGACGTTTAAGATGACGTAATGATAATATAATATTATGACGATTAGCTAGAATATCCACAATTTCTCCATAACCATATCCCTCATTATGGTGTCTTAAAAGTTAATTATTTCGTAAACCACTCATTTTTTATGAATGTTAAGTAGAAAGTATATTTATCAATGTTTATAACAACTACTTTATTCAATACTAGCTGTTACCCGCAGCTTCGCTGGCGTGAATTTCGTAATTTAGTAAAGGTAATTCCTAGTGGGTAGTTTTCTTATCATAAGCTTTGATAAGCCTTATTTACTGAGAATTACTTTTGGCTAGTTATCTAGGAATAACTGCAAATTTTCAAAAACTAATTTGTCATTTCTTCAAACATAGATATAAGTATAACATAGACTAAAAATCTCAAGTAGATGTCAACGAATTTGGTATAGAAGTAAAAAAAAGTATGTTGACTTAAAGTACTCAAATATTATATATTTTTAAAATAGCTAATATTTGTACAATTCACTCTAAGTATCCTTCCTTATCCTATTGGAAAATTTAAAACCCCTTAAATCTGCTTGCATTATGCTTGAATATTTCCTAAAATAACTCACTCATTGCTGGAGACGCCAGAACAGTAGGCGTTAAAAATGTAAATTTGGACCTCCCTCCATTTTTTTTTGCGTTTATTCCCTATTTTACTCTTTACAGGATTAATTTTAATAAAGTGTTGAAACATATATTCATTGGTTTATTTCTGACAACTATGCCCTCCAATTTCATTCGTGTAAAATTATGTTAACTATGAGTGATAAGCTACTTTAAATTAGTTATTCCGAAACAAACCAGACAAATTTAATTCAAAATTAGCTCTTTAAAGTGCTTCGCTTCGCTCGCCAAATAGTTTAAAATTCTATAAAAGCATGCTAATTGCATTATACCTTCGCTCATTCTAATTGCATGTAATGCTTCGCTCCGCTCGGCAAACGACTCGAAAACAACCATATTAACATATTTAATTTTCAGACTTTGAAATCCTTTCATAGATTCCCATATTTATGGTTTTAGAGTTAACTGAATTTTGGATTCTTTTCGAGATCCGAAAACCCTGGTGGATTTTTCAAAATTACGTTCAGTTCCTTCGTAATTAAGCTTTACTACAATCCTTTTCTAAAGTAAAATTTTAGTAAAAAAAGTTCTGAAATTAATATTTAAATTTTTGAATATTATTTTTATTGTAACCTAGGTAATCTATTGTTTTTCTTTCTTTTGTTTCCGTTTATTATTAAATGAGTATTTTTGATAGGTATATCAACTTTTGTTGTGAATATATCAACCTCCATAAAGAATATCGTGAAGATTCTGACTGGAGATATTGAGATGATGGAGCATCTAAGGAATAAATTTACAATGTTTCACTAAAATCTGTCCAGTGGTTTTTGTGTCAACCGTGCCCATGGAAAACCTAACTTATCATTTTATTATATAAATTCGATGTAACTTCCAAAATATCAGTTTTAGGTGTAAGAATATCTGATATTAATAGATAGAGTTTACATTTTTTTACATAGTTATAATAAAAAATATAGGTGGTTCATTTAAAAAAAAAGTTTTTCACAATAAACAAAAAAATATTTAAAAAATGCTTTATGTGACCAGCCTGTATCATGTCAAGGAAGCTGAAATGCCACTGTCAGATAGAATATTAATAACAATTCCCAGCGAATTCAAATTTGTTGTTAAAAACACTTAAAATAGCAAAGTTGGTGTCAACTTCCGGTATAACCGGAAGTGGTAGCAAGTTAGAAATATTTTAATTAAAATCTTCATATTTGGAAACTTCTAAAATCAAATTTTCAAAAATCTACTTTATTTAGAAGACCACAAACGTTTAATGGAGATTCTTTTTGAATCATCCTGTACATAACCACTTGGAAGATCACATTAAAATATGGTTAAGATTGATCGGGAGGTTAATATCTATATTTCCTGTAAATTTCAACTCAATAGCTTCAGTAGTTTTTGAGTTAAATCAGTTCGTACAAACAGACAGACAGACAGACAAAAATCTTTTTAAAGTTAGATTTGCTATATATGTCGAATTTGCTAACTGAAAAACATATTAATACCTAAAAATTCGAAAATCACAGACAGACCCTTCTATTTTATTTATAGGTATTGATACTCATCAACCTCGATATAAGCAATCCGGTTAATAGCAATTCATTAATTTATCTTTCTCTTTAATATAAACAAAAAGTCGCCAAAAAACATGTTTATGTTTACAAAAGTACAAATATTTTACCTGTTATTTCTGTGGCGGCTTTAAAATAAATTAACGGTTATTATGTATACCAGTATACCTATGTCATATAACAACAAAACTTGGTTTCCAGTTTTTTTATTTTTTTTTTCTTATTAATGAGTTTATTTAAATTTATTAATTCACAATTCCAGGATGTTTTTATAATTAATAGTCCTGTTTAATTATTAAGTATTTCGTAGATTTAAAAATTTATGTTGAAATAAAAAAATATTCCTGCACCAAATTATTTAATTTACTAGGTATAAATAATTAATCTTATCTATCTACGTAATTTAATGAAATGAGGTATATACATACATATCTTTTGTTACTGTTTTTGTTCAAGCAATTAAAAATTTTTTAGATCTGTTAACATATTATATCATTCATATCAAATAAAAAGACATAAATTATTGACATTGTATAAAATACTTGCGGTTAGTGCAATACATATATGAATGATATATGAGTGACATCAAATATAAACAAACATACAATAAAAATAATTATGTATGTATTTATCGGTATTCTACAGTGGCTGTTTATAATCATGTAAGATATAAGAAGAACACGTCTTGATAAATTACATAGTTAATGATTTTAATTAACATTTTTTTTTATTCTAACAGGCCTAAAGAATATTTTCTAGCTATGTAATTACTTAATTAGTTTATTTGTAAAAATACATTCGTTTAATACATTCCTTTTGCTTAGCCGTATTAGAATTATAAATAAGGTAACAACATTATTTAATAATTTGCATACTGTTAAAATATTTTAATGAGCCGTCTGTGCTAAGAATCGTTGATAGCAATCCCCACCAAAAACTAGAACCAAAAATTGTTATTAAAGAGGTCCATGTGTAGATAGGCAGTTATTCAATAATAATGATGAGAAGATTATAAAATAAACATAAATTATCCAATTTTGGAGCACCCTCTTATTTTCAGTATTTCTTACATAGTATGTCAGAAATATTGAGAATAAGCATGTGCTGACTGCTGACACACTGTGTATGGCGGAATCATCAGAAATAAAGTGCTGTTACACACAGGGCTGCCAGTAAAAATTTTTAGTTTATACAGTCAGGTCTCTGAAATTATACAAAATTGACTCCCATTATACAAAACAACTTTTCGTTACAAAAAAAGAGCAAGAAAAAAACTGAACCGATTTTTTTTTTCCGACTAAACTTTAATTATTAAATTTTAATCATTTTTGCAATCTTGTCAGAACGAAATAAATTCATATATACATAAGGGCATATCGCGCGTTCTCTGTCCCAACCTCGTATCTGAAAACTCCCAACTTTTGGACACACACAAAAAAAAAGTATTTAAATGTTTTCATCACTATGAACTTAAGATTTATGCTAATTAAACCCTTTGATGTTGGGTACCTATATATTTAGATAAGTATATATGTAAATACAGTATTTAATATGTTTTTTGTGTGTCCTAAAACGTGTAGTTTTTGATATACGAGGTTGGGACAGAGAACGCGCGATATGTTGTTTCTTTGGTCTAACGTGATGTCACATTAACACTATGAGGCCCGAGCACTTTCATAGTAAACTTCCCCGGAAGCCGGCAATATTTAAAAAAAAAACTTTATATAAACAAATACATAAAATAAAATGATTCAAACACTGAATAGATTCAACACAGTTCAACATGTATGTGTAAAACTGTAAACATACGTACGTGATACGTACATACTAAATATACACTGACATTCAAATCAATTTTATTTAAAAATATAAATTATATTTTTTATGTATTTTTTGTTTATCTTAAAATTTTTTATACATAGAAACCAAAAGAGTAGTGCGTGTTGGTATGTATTTGTGTGAGTAGGAACACATCCGTGTGATGAATGATGATAAACATCGCACACATAATGCGTAACCAACCTATCAATTAATCATTGATCGCGGTCGGCCTCTGGGGATGTTTTATTTGGTTTCGGATGCCGAAGCCATGGGACTGAAAGTGTTAACAAAGAATTGCAACTGCTATGTTCAGTGTATTCAGTCTAAATTTTCGGTGTTTGTATCCAAATATACAAGAAAGTTTCTTATACAAAGAGGATACATAAAGTAACCAAATTATACAGATTTTGTATCCAATTATACAATCTGGCAGCCCTGGTTACACATAGCACCAGAGAACAAAGAGAACGAACATTACTATGTCTATACTAGGGAAACGAGCGTAACCACAAAGGATAGACAATATCCCACCAATATGTTATATATGTGCACGCGGAGTTGTGTGTGTTAGTCCGTTGAATGTTGTGTGTATTATAGCCCGTCTACACTACACCAACTTTTGTTTGTACAAACTTTTACACAAACAAAAGTTGGTGCAAATGGTACGTGTGGACGTGAAGTTTGCGCAAACATTTTGTAAAATCACACAAACTTTTGTTTGAATAAACTGTTTGCACAAACATAAGTTTGGGCAAACGATACGTGTGAATATGATGTTCAAAGTTTGTACCATTGTTTGTGGATTTTTGTATCTCACATCAAAAAGTTGGTATGAACGTGTGAGTTTGACAACTACCGTTAAAATGACTGAGTAGGCACGAATTCAGGCTTTACACCGTATTTCTTTATATTTATTTTATGAGTACGTATTCTTTAATATTATATTAATTAATATATTAAAGAACATTAATTTAATATACTAAAAATTTACGCCAGAATGGTCACTTTATTACATTAATCAAAAATTTTGGAAAATATCCCTGGTTTTTAAAAAAATTACAAAAATAATGTAATTTCTTCTCTATGGTAAACAGGGGTCAAAAGAGACGATAACAGGGTGAATGGGGACGATCCGTAGGGCCGACCAAAATTGAAACAGAAATATAACATAATTTCGAATTGTTTTGTATTTATACATCCAAAAAAGAAATAATACTTCATGATTTTGTCGTATACGTATATTTTTACTTGATGCTAATTTTAATTTTACCACCAGAGGCGCGAGTGAGAATCTTTGCGTCGCCAATAGTCAAATTAATTTTGACTATGATTGAAATGAAAATGATTTTGTGTAGAAATTGAAATGAAAATGATTTTGTGTAGAAATTGACAATAAATATTTTTTTAAATTTTTCAGATATTATGTTTCAAAATAACTAAAATTTCGATTAAACAAGAATTCTTTCATTAGAGCACCAAAATAAATAGTTTTTAGAGAAAGTTTTAAAAACAAAAAGTAACACTGCATTGAAGACGTCAATTTAAATTGATTTTTTAATATTTTTTATTCAACTTCAACCTTAGTTATTGTTGTTACCAAAAAATATTATCATTCTACTATATTTTAAGAAGGATATCTATTCCGATTTATGTTTAGTGTTTTTAAACCAAGCTCATGAGAACATTTTTCCTTGTGTTCCTATTCACCCGCCTTTCTCGATTCATTCCAGTCTAGGGTAATGGGCTCCGAAAGACATTGAAACTGAATACCTACAATAAATATTTATTATCAATAAATTAAAAATATTTATTACGACTGACACTTTGTAGGTTATAAAAGGCGACTTGCTTCAAAAAAATAATGTATACCTACTTGTATCTAGTGTATTGTATACTTTAACCGTCGATATTTGGGATGACTTTTTGAGAGTGATTATAAACTTTTAAAAAGTTAGTTATTTTATTACTTGTACCAAATATCACCCTATGCTCACTCCAATTGTGCTTAAATATATTACCTGTTTTATGAGTGGCGGTTTCTATTAACACTAACCTAGATAAGTAGACAACCTACAGCGCACAATACTAATAATTATTGCTGTACTTGAGAAGTCATCCCATTTATATATCGTCAAACTTTACCAATATTCTCTACAAAAGTTTGCTCAAACAAAAGTTTGTGCAAAAATTCACTCAAACAAAAGTTTGTGTAATGTGGACGTGTTATTTGTACAAACTTTTGTTTGTGTAAAAGTTTTTACAAACAAAAGTTTGTGTAATGTGGACGGGCTATTAGCATATATGTAGTATACATATATAGCCAAATGGATATGAAAAAAACGTCCCAACATCACGGTGCAGATTTGGAAGTATTTTGTTCGTTTTGCGCAAATGCGGCTTTTTTGGTGGTAATATGAACCAATCTGAACAGTAAACACGGTAAACAGTAATTGATGCATCTGCGCAAAACAACTGAAATTCCTCTACCCCATGTCTATCCGTCTCACTTCATCGGAACCACTGCCTCTTATAGGGATTGGCCATATAGTTATAATACATATATGGCTATTAGTGTCTTGCATACATACATACATAATATGTACGTGGTGGTCTGGTGGTGGTGGTACGTATGATGTACGTATACCACGTACATATACCGTGTTAATACGAGAGGTAACAATATAACAACAATTGAAACATACCCATTGAGTGTCCGCGAATGAATGAGGACTTAACAGCCTAAGATGCACATAAAAGCACATAAGTGATTGCAGAAAAGAGACAGATTTATTCGTTCTATTTGTTCTGTGCATAGCACGAATGTGTCCCTACCGGTCTTCCGTACCTTCTAAATAAATCAAGCTATCAGTTGTGTATGTATGGTTTTGTTATTATGTATATTTATGTATCATGGTGACTATAAAAGGGGGTCTCAATATAAGAGGACATCCGTGTCCCTCCTGTACCAAAGTCATTTAGGTTGTTTAAATATAAATAATGGAAATAAAATCAATAATTATTAAAAAAATAATTAAAAATAAAGAAGTAAACGATAATAATAAATTTCAAATTACAGTACACAAGGAAATTAGCGCCACGGTGGTGAAAAAAGAACCACTAATATGTGCCATTTTCGTGACCAATTATGGCAATTCTTCCGTTTGAGTTATGACTCCTTGTATATGGTCCATATGGTCTATGATATATATGTCTTAGGCCCGCCACACACGTCCAGTTTCAACTGACAGTTTGAATTGAACAGTTCAACTACATATACAGTTTAAACTCTACGTGTGTGGGTATTCCAGTCTCAGTTCAACGCAATTGTACAGTTAAGCGGGTTCTACACGACGCTACGAACGTTCCTTCCAACGTTCGATCGAACGTTTGAGGCAATTAAGTTCGATAGTTGATGCGACGAATGTATCTGCTACACGGTGAATCGAATGTTTGATCCAATACGAATGATGATGTGTTGGTACTCAGTCGACAACGCTGTTATCTGTCTGATGTTATCTCTAATGTTATACACTGATGTTGTCTCTCTTCACATGAACGAGTCGTGCGCAACCAACGAACGCAACCAACACTGACCTTCAAACGTTCGAAGCATCCCTTTGACTCGGTGCAAGAATACCGACATCGAACGGGACACGACCAAATGCGAATGTTTGACGCTCGACATTGGACACTCGTAGGTTCGAAGAACGGCTACACGATGCTATGAACCATCCAACGTCGAATGTTGGAAGGTGTTCGTAGCATCGTGTAGCAGCGGCATTAAACTGAGACGATTGAAATTTCAATTTTTTAAGGACCGCCACACACGTACAGTTTCAACTGACAGTTTGAACTGAATAGATTAAACTGTCAGGTGAAACTGTACACTGTAGAAGCACACACACGTACAGTTCAATCCTTCAGTTTTTCCAATGGATTGGAAACAGCAGGACAATTTCACCTAGCAACATCTTTGATTCCGCGGAAATTATATTGTTAAAAAAAAACAAAAAATCAAACTCACTTGCTCCTGACCACAGACCATATTCTATATATCCTATAGACTCACTCTATCAATTTATAAATGAAGCAGCCAGATACGGCCAGTATACGACTTAATAGTATTCTGTAATGTAGTAATCAATGATAACCTGTGGTATTTGTAGTAACGTTTTCAAATAATTATTGTCAAAATATAATATTGATAATAAAATTTTACTTTTTTGAGAAGAAACTGCAAAATTTTGAAAGAAAAAGAGTAGTATTCGTTTTAATTATAGTTCCATTTGCGGAAAAATTGGACAATATATTATATTCCTTAAATCTCACCTATCTCACCCCGTTACCTGCCACAAGAAAAATGCCTACAAACTGGCTTTACGCTTTGTCTAGTTGTATAATAATAATAGTGTTCATTGGTCTGTGCTCCTGACACAAATTGAACTGAGACCTGTACAGTTGAACCCCCACACACGCAACAATCAGTTGAACCTTTCAGTTTAAATAATTGAAATTTCATTCATCTGTCAGTTGAAACTGTACATGTGTGGCGGGCCTAAACAGAAAGGTTTAACTGATTGTTGCGTATGTGGGGGTTCAACTGTACAGTTCTCAGTTCAATTTATGTTAGGAGCACAGACCAATGAACACTATTATTATTATACTATTAGACAAAGCGTAAAGCCAGTTTGCAGGCATTTTTTTGTGGCAGGTAACGGGGTGAGACGGGTGAGATTTAAGGAATATAATATATTGTCCACTTTTCCGCAAATGGAACTATAATTAAAACGAATACCACTCTTTTTCTTTCAAAATTTTGCAGTTTTTTCTCAAGAAAGTAAAATTTTATTATCAATATTATATTTTGAGAATAATTATTTGAAAACGTTACTACAAATACCACAGCTTATCGCATTGATTACTACATTACAGAATACTATTAAGGGTGATCGTGAATTTTTTCCGCAAACTAATTCCGCCCAGGGGTCTCCACAGTCTGTATTTTTGAAAAAATGTATAATCAAATATATTTGAAACAAAAAACTGTCAACAGTTAATTATTTGAAAAATATATGTATTGGATGTACAAATGCATTCAAACTGATTCATACACATATACGTATACAATATGTTCTACTATCTCAAAGATCTATTTTTCTTAAAGTTCCATATTATCAACGAGGGAAAGAATGCAGTTAAATCAAATAGTAAAGTGACCCCCACACATTCAATAATATTGCACAAAATTTGATCTTATATAATATTATAGATTAATTGTAGATTATATTGAAGAGATATACAATATACAACTTTATTTGTTTATAAGTTTCAATTTGTTTATTGTGTCATCTATTGTGCCTACAATTTGAACCAGTTTAAATTATTAATTTGTAAAAAGTAATTATTTATTGCATCGCAGCATTATTATCAGTTAATCATTTAACATTTTGAATCAAAAAACAATTTTATTACCGTCTAAAGAAGACTTTAATAAATTGCACAAGCTGGTTGCATAATATTATTGAGCGTGTAGGGTCTGCTTATAATTAAAGATGCTACAAAGACCTTTTTACATATATACATACATATTGCATACGCATATTATGTATACAATACACATGTGTAAAACATTGGTATGCATTGAATATTATTACATTATGGTGTTCCAAAATCCAAATATTTCAAATCCAAATATTTCATTCAACACTATATAGATTCCCGTAGACAATTTTGTAAATATATATAGGGTAGACGTACCCAAACTTGGTTTGGACTAAATGTAAGCCATTAAAATTTTCTTTAAATAATATGAAAATTTATTTTCTATAAAGACAGCTTCTTTCAATTTATTTTATTTTATATTACTTGCTAGTGCACAATAAATTAATGTTTAAATGTCTGCAAGTGACAAGTGTGTACACTTTTAAAAGGAGGTGATTTTATTGAAAAATCCTTAGTTTGATACATTGTAAGCGTTAAATAGTTTATTTTGCTTTTTCAAATTATTTTGAATAATTTTGTAGATTTATATTATTAACATTAAATCAGTCTAGAAAGTATTTTTTTTTAAATCTCCAAATCAATATTTTATTTGTGTATGGATCACTTTTTACGACAAAAATTAAACCAATTTTATCAACGGAATAAAATTATTCTTTATTAATAAGTATTGAAAATTGATAAGTGATCCGTAGGTCCTCTATTAATTCGTATATAGTTGTTTATATATGATACTGTATTTTAAAGATACAAAAATGCTTTACTGGTCAACTTTTGGTGCATTCATCCTATAAAGACTTTGTTTCACATATGCATGCATATACAATATACATGCATATACATATACATGGAGAGACCTTTCGTACAGAGACCGAGAGTTATAACTGAAGCCTTTTTTGTTAGAAAAAAAGGAACAGTGCGGTAAGGACAGAAATAAAAAATCTAATTTCCACTCCACCGCAGCTATTTTCAAAAAGATTTTTCTTAGAATAGACTCATTCGCTAGAACAAATGTAACTTGACGTCCTGACGTTGAGTTTTTTTTTTAAATTTTACATCGTATTCTTGTAAATTGCGAAAAAGAAGCTAGACAAAAATGGAAATTTTTAGCAGCTTCTAGCACTGACATGAAACAAAAAATTGAAAAAAGGGCTTCGTCAGGACGTAGATTACACTTTCAATTTTCATATTTGAAAATTTTATTTCTTAATTTCCAATAGTTTATGCGGTGGAATGGAAGAAAACAAGGCATATTTTTGATCTTCTTGTGTATTTTCCGGCCAAATAAATTTTCTTAGAATTTTTTGGAAATTTTTTACTAGTTTTATATACAATGTAGAACGTTAATCAAAAACAAAAAGTCAAAAAAGAAAATGTGTAAAATTTTTTAAGTTCACCCTTAAGTCGTATACTGCAACGTCGTATATTCGCATCCAATGGACGACCAGCCTCAGATGGATAAAAACGTTACTTTTTCAAAAAATTCTTTTATATATGATATACGATGTTTTGTCAGAAAACTAAATTAAGTCATGATTAATGCCCGGACTTATAGTGCAGCTCATAAATTATCCTGTCAAAAATTGCCAGAAAAACGTATCACCATTCGTTAGAAGCGGCACATAATTTATCTATTTTTCATAAATGCATTTATAATTTTTTTCTAAATGCGCTCCGTAGTTTGTGTGCCACGAACTAAACAGGTACTCTACATATATATTTTGTTTTGAAAACAATAAAATTTCATATGAACAACATAGTCGCTCAATTTAAGTTTGTAACATCACTCGCGCGACGAACGAACACAGTTTAATTTGATCAACTGCATGTGAATTATATAAACAACCATCTCAAGAAAAATTTTTTTTTCATACACTGAAGCTATAAATCATCCTGTCAAAAAATTGAATTGTTGAAAAAACATATATGAGAGGAGCGTGTCTTGTAAATTTTTATGAGGAGATATTTCTTGTACAAAGATACAGATAAATTAAAACTATTACATAGTTCGATTTCACCACTGAGTTGGTCATCGAAAAGATGCTTGAATAGCGAAATCTGGCAAAAGTTTTAGAATATTTTTTCAATAATCAGAAAAGATATAAAAAATCCTTAATCAATGGATTGACCAACGAAAAAGTAACCAAGTACCGATATTTAGAATAAGTTCTAGAATATTCTTTTTGGAAATTAGAAAAAATATCGACTATCTAATTTCACCACCAAATTTTTCATCGAAAAGCGATCAATTAACGAAATTCGGCAAAAGTTCGAGAATATTCTATTCTGAAAATAGAAAATATATCCAAAAACCAACTTCACCATTGGTTTGGGCATCAAAAAAGTGTCCAAATAGCAGAATTCGTCAATAGTTCTAGAATATTCTTTTTGGAAATCAGAAAAATTATTGAAAATTTGGCATCACCATCAGATTGTTCATCAAAAAAGTGACAAAAAAATGAAATTCGGTAAAAGTTCTAGAATATTCTATGTGAAAATCAGATAAGATAACCAAAACTTGATTTCACCATCGAATTAGTTAGTTAAAAAGGATCCATGTAGCGAAATCTAACGAAAGTTCGAGAATGTTCTATCTGGAAATCAGCAAAGATTACGAAAAATTTACTTCACCATTTTTTTAGTCATCGAAAAACAGATTGAATACAGGTGAAAAGATTTGACAAAAGTTTCTATTCGAAAATTAATAAAGATGTCGAAAAACTAATATCCCTATTAGAAGAATTATTGAAATAAAAGCTAAATAAAGATATTTAACAAAAGTTTTAGAATGTTCTGTTCGAGAACTAGCAAAGATAACGAATTATTTATCATAAACTGGTTATAATTGATGAATTTAAGCTCCATTAGTCCCATTGATTTGGTCAACGATAATGTATTTTAAAAAAAATGACAAATCGTTACTTTTTGCAATCGTAAACTTTTTAATCGTAAATATCTCCTAAACGGTGCGTCGTAGCTCAAAAATAACGAAATTTTTGAAGGCTTAAGCGAAGCAAGTTGTGGGTATTCCGAACGTATTGCGACTGTCAGAACCTACTTCTCGTTATCGAAAATTATCGATACCGCGTAACTTGTCATAAATTGGTTATAACTAGTTAGTTTAGGCTCTGTTAGTCCCATTGATCTGGTCAGTAACAGAACAATTTTTAAAAAAACTACCGTTCGTTAACTTTCGCTATCGAAAACTTTAATCGTAAATATCTCCTAAACGGTGCGTCGTAGCTCAAAAATAACGAAATTTTTGCAGGCTTAAGCGAAGCAAGTTGTGGGTATTCTGAACGTATTGCCACTATCAAAACCTACTTTTCGTTATCGAAAATTATCGATACCGCGTAACTTGTCATAAATTGGTTATAACTAGTTAATTTAGACTCTGTTAGTCCCATTGCTCTGGTCAGTAACCGAACAATTTTATAAAAAACTACTTTTCGTTAACTTTCGCTATCGAAAACTTTAATCGTAAATATCTCCTAAACGGTGCGTCGTAGCCCAAAAATAACGAAATTTTTGAAGGCTTAAGCGAAGCAAGTTGTGGGTATTCCGAACGTATTGCCACTGTCAGAACCTACTTTTCGTTATCGAAAATTATCGATATCGAAAATAACGATATTTCCAAAATGGATGATATAAGGAAAGGAAGTATTCTTTCAAATATATAATATGTACTATAAATTATATATACTTATTTTTCGTTATCAAAATCTTTCGATCGAAAACAGATTGCAAATAGTATCCAATTATTTTAAACTTACAGTTGTGATTTTTTTATATTGTTACTCATGTTGGTTTATTACGTTTTTATGTTCAATAAATAATCAGAAGATAAAATATTTTCCTACTTTTTTGCTTCTACGATAATTTCAATAAACTTCATACCTACTTAATATAACTAACAACTACAACTAAAAGCTAAATTACTTAACAGTTAATACTAATAGTTGAATTTTTCAGTCATTAGTTGCAAAAAAAAATATTTTTGTCATTGGTTATTAATTATTAGTTGCAACTAACATCAAGGCATCTAGCCAGTATTGGACTACTCTTTTGTTGAAAATTAATATGTTAATAAGGTTTGCTACACTTCACTGAAAGTATCATTTTTCTTTGCATTTACATGATAACAATTAAAATTTGTAAATGACTATAGATTTTGAAATTACAGTTTATTTTCATTTTTTGACCCCTCATACTTGTTTTTGCGCTACTGAAGAACATTCAATTTTTTGACAGGATGATTTATAGTACACTATAGTGTCCGGGCTCTAGTCATGATATAAGAGTTTGAATTTTACTGACAAGGAAAGGTTCCCAGGTGTCCGCCTCCGATTTCAGTGCCGCTGAAATATGTTATTCTACGTCGAAATCTAAGAGACACGTATTTTTTTTATCGGTGGAAAAACGGTTTGAAGGGGGGAAATCGCCCTTCAAAAATTGGGGTAAAAATTTAATTTTTAAAATATCTCGAAAGAAGTAAGAGATAGAGCAAAAGTTTAAATTGGCGATATTGCTCTTTTTTAAAGAGCTATCTATTGATATGCAATTTGTTCAATTTACATCAACAGGGGTGGTTGGGGGTTAAAATTTGGGGGTTAATTTTGCAAAAAGGGGGTGAAAATTAAACAATATAAAAGTTTTGTTTACAGATTTGAAATCTACCTCAAAAAATCTAATTGACCTGTTTTCGCTCAATGTCTTAATATTAAGTCTAGGGGTAGTTAACTAGGGGGTGACTGTGTCGAATAGTCGTACTACTTGGGTAGATCAGGAAGTTCTTCTTGATGGAAAATAGTTTAGGATAATTAGAATAACGTAGAAATGAAATTTTCGATTTCAAAATTCAGTTTGAGCAACACTAGAGAGGGGGTGAGTCACCCTCTTAAATTACATACTAGTTTACTAACACTTATTTTTACTATTAACACACTGACAGTGAGTAATAATGTCACAATAAGTGGCTCTGAAGTTGGACTATCGTATGTAAGGTTTTTATAAGGTTTGTCTTTTAATGGATGTTATAGTTTTCGTTATCGGAAATTATCGATACCGAAAATAACGATATTTTCAAAATGAATGGAAACCTAATAATAATAATAATAATTTAAACCTTACTTAAGATAGTTCAACTTCAGAGCCACTTATTGTGACATTATTACCCACTGTCAGTGTGTTAATATTAAAAATGAGTGTATGTAAACTGCTACGTAATTTAAGAGGGTGACTCACCCCCTCTGCAATGTTGCTCAAACTGAATTTTGAAACCGAAAATTTCATTTCTACGTTATTCTAATTGTCTTAAACTATTTTCCATCAATAAGAACTTCTTGAACTACCCGAGTAGTACGATTATTTGACACAGTCACGCCCTAGTTAACTACCCCTAGACTTAATATTAACCCAGTGAACATTTTTCTGTAAATTTTATGTCAAAGTGACAGAACTGAAAGTCACCTGTTACATAAAATATGAGTCACATATGACTCACATGTAACTTACAATTTCCCACTTATAAACGTAACAATGTGACGTAACATTGTTATGTTCTTGTTACGTTTCAGGAAAATATAACTTTGATGTTACCTTATAGATAAAAATACGCCTTACGCCTTCTTTTGCAATAAGCAAATTCAAAATTCCCCTTTTTTGTTTCTTATTAACATTACATCACATATTACCAACTTTGTTCATATACATACACCTAAATTATTACTGTTTTTTTTTCTTTTTTTTTTGTTGACTGTTACAGGATTCGAACCGTTATCCAAGCTGAAGCATCATTTAAATTATCGACAGTCTTAACCACTAGACCAAACTGACTTATTTATTCTCATCGTTATATATTAATATATATCACAAAATAGTAAATAAAGCCTTACAAGAATTTTCATAAGAGTTTAATTTTTAAATTAATAACAAAATTAACTGTTTTAACGACGTATTAACGTTTTTTTAATGAAATGTCACAATCATGATTCTTTTGTTATGTTTTTGTGACATGTCAATATTAATAAAACATTTCACTTGTCACTTTTGTGAAATGTTTTGTTACCATATTAATTTTAAATGTATCAATTCGCGAGGAGTTATCAATTTAAAGATACCTGTAGTTAATACGTCACAAAAACATAACATAAGAGTACTGTTGTGACGTTTTGTTCAAAGTAACATTGTTAGGTCATCGGGACATAACAAAAGAGTTATGATTGTGACATTTCAATAAAGTAACGTTGATACGTCACAAAAACATAACATAAGAGTCAGTTCTGTGAGGTTTTATTAAAGTAACATTGTTAGGTTGCGAAGACATAACATAAAAGTCACACTGTGACGTTTTATCGAAGCAACCTTGATACATCATCTAAACGTAACATAGCAGTCACAAATGTGACATTTTATTACAGTCACAATGGCACGTAACTGTTACGTAACGTACAGGTACCAATTAGGGATATAACGTAAAACTCTAATTTTATATAATTGTTATGTCACCCATAAGTCAAAAAAGTTGCGTAACTTGTTATTTCCTTGTTACATCACATTTACATTCTATGTTCACTGGGAAGACATTGAGCGAAAACAGGACAATTAGATTTTTTGACGTAGATTTCAAATCTGTAAACAAAATTTTTATATTGTTTAACTTTCACCCCCTTTTTGCAAAATTAACCTCCAAATTTTAACCCCCAACCACCCCTGTTGATGTAAATTGAACAAATTGCATATCAATAGATTGCATATCAATTCTCTTCAAAAAAGAGCAATATCGCCAATTTAAACTTTTGCTCTATCTCTTACTGCTTTCGAGAACTTTTAAAAATTAAATTTTTACCCCAATTTTTGAAGAGTGATTTCACCCCTTCAAACCGTTTTTCCGCCGATAAAAAAATACGTGTCTCTTAGATTTCGGCGTAGAATAACATATTTCAGCGGCATTGAAATCGGAGGCGGACACCTGGACACCTTTCCTTGTGAGTTAAAATTTTTCCCGTTAACTATTTTGCAATATTTCTTAGTGCATCATATGGGGAAGTGAATTATGTACATGTATGACTTTCTAACTCAAAACCGCCAAAAAACCATATACGAGGTTGGGATAGAGAACGCGGGTTATGTATGGTATAAAAAGGACTATAAACTAATATAACATTAACGTTATAATAAAGGGATATAACGTTAATTTTTTTTTGTACTACTTTGCCTACGGTGGGTACACTATATAAGTATATTAAACTCAAATACCCGTGCCGCACACCTGCATAACATAGCGAATTTCCGTTTATAAAAATCCGTTTTTCTGTGATTTTTTACGCTTCTAAATGATTTTTCCTCCTCTTTCTAATGGTGTAAATAAATGTCGCAAAAATTTTTTAACTTGAGACAATTTTGGTAAAAAACTAAATTTTTCACGAAAAATGACCAAAAAAACCATATCCCAGGCATCCGACATGGCTGGCTAACGAACTTGTCTAACGGTGTGGGACTAAATACAAATATAATATGTAAATTTTAGTGAATATTATTTTCGATTTCTAGGGACCTCAAAACAAATTTCTGCCATAGTCTCGGGCTCCAGTCGCGTCATGACAGTGGCTGTAATAGCTAAATTCCATTCTGGAAATTCGCTAAAACCACCCATAAAACCTATAAGTCTAGCAAGTACTTAACACATTAATATTTTTTGTATATATCAACATCTAAAAACATTTCAGTTCCTTTTTGACAATCTTGCCAGAACTTAAAAACTTTTTTAATTTTTTTTTTTTATTGTTAAAATCGAAACGTTATTTTGAAGACGGTTAAAATTACTATATTTTACATTAAAATGTCAACAAAATCACCCCCTAGTTAATTACCTCGAGACTTGTGCTAGAAAATTGAGAAAAAACAGGTCATACAGATTTTTTTAATTTAGATTTTATTTGTAATGAATGAGTTACGAAATTCAAAAGGACATTTTAAAAATGTATGTATTCGCTATGAGCTTTTGTTTGGAAGGGATCCAGCTCCTAAAAATCGGCTCTAGCGCTCAAGATAGACATAATATATCAGTTTATCAGGACGGCATTTGTACATAATTTTAATATTTTCTTTAAGAAATAGTATTTTGTTTTAAATACTTCTTTGATTTTTTCTAGGCGAGTGTTTGTTACGATTTCTATTTACTGGATTCTACAAAATAAAAAAAAATCATTTGTAACACTACTATCAAACGTCATTTTATTTTGAAATTTTCAAAAAAAATATATAAGTTACCTTTTATATGCTTTTTCTGGGTTAATTGTTGAAAAATATTCTTATTTTCAGACATTTTTGAGGTAAAATGAGCAGATGTGTGGCTTTTATTGAACAAATTTCAGCTTTTTAATATATTTTCGCCTTAAAATATTTAATATTTTCAAAAATGTATGATAGAATCTGTCAAAATTTAAAATTATTTGTTTCATTGTCAAAAAAAAAAAAAAAAAGAAAAAAAAATTCAATGTGCAAATTTATTTACGAGTAAAATGCTGTGTTTATACATGATAATTATAACAGTATTGTCATTTGGATAGAAAATTACGTAAAAATATTATTGTTTGAATATGGTTTAACGTATTTTTTATGCGATTGTAGCAAACTCTTATTAATTTTGGTAAGGTGTAAACATAGTCTAAATTCTGACCGTATCACATAAAACAAATTTTCTTGGTAATTTTCCTAAAAAAAAAATGGAATAGATAAAGATTTATTCAACTGAGAGAAATAGAATATAGCTAAATCGTTAAATTGGATTAAAAAAATCATGACACGCCACTTATAAAGCCTTTCTTTTCGAATGCAGCATCGCAAAAAATGAGACAGAAAAAAAAGACTGCGAGTGTGAGTGTAATAGAAAATGATTTCTTCCAATATATTTTCAATTATCATATATATTTCTCAAACAGTAATTAAATTAAAGCAATGCTGCAAAAACATGTTTTACGCATATTGCCTTTCACTTTCGATTCGAGTAAAAAAAAATTTGAAAAATTGTTTAATTCTGGCAAAAAACTCATTTTGTTGACAAAAAATGCCCGAAAAACCTACTTCTGGGCATCCGACGCGTCTGGCTCACGAACTTAGCCGAGCCAATATATATATATATATATATATATATATATATATATATATATATATATATATATATATATATATATATATGGTATATATATATATGGTATATATATATATATTTTTTTTTTCTTTTTGGAGTGTTTTCCACCAATTTGTGATAAAATTTGTACTATAACATTATTATTTTTATATTGTTACAAATTATTTTCTTGACTATATATATTTCGTTTATTAAAAAACTCTTCAGGTCTATAAAATTTTGTATAAAATATTATAGTACAAATTTTATCACAAATTGGTGGAAAACACTCCAAAAAGAAAAAAATAAATATTATTATGTTTTGCTGCATAAGTTTATTTTTATATAAGTTACAGTATAAGGTATGCTTACATTTAATTAAGGAACTAATTTTTTACTAAATAAAATTAATTTTAATAAGATTAAATAAAAAATTAATCCATAATTACATTTATTTAGGATTTTATCATTTTTATAGTCATTTTTACAGTCATCAACAAACGTTCACGCTTTGAGTAAAAGCACACATTATGCAACTTTTCGGTGATTTAATATCGAGTATGCCCTCCCCTTTTTAAAACACATTCTTGAAGCCTCCTCGGCATGCTTTCAATAAGATGCCTAACGGTTTCATCAGGAATCTCCTCCCAACATCTTCTCAAGACATCAGTCAGTTGTTGTTGGGTGTGCACATCCTCTCCGGCTGCTCTGACTCGCCGTTTTAATTGATCCCAAAGATGTTCTATTGGGTTCAAGTCAGGGCTATTTGCAGGCCACGGTAAAACCTGTATATTAGCCTCCCTAAGGACAGTTGTCGTCGCTCGAGCGGTATGCGCTCGGGCATTATCCTGCATCAGGATAAATCCGTCGGCCGCTCGTTGTGCAAAGGGTATCACATGGGGTCTGACAACCTGTTCGATGTAACTTTGAGCCGTTACAGTACCCTCGTTCAGGAAAACAAGCTCAGTTTTGCCTTGCAAACTAATTCCACCCCAGACCATGACATTAGGACCGCCAAATCTGTCGCGTTCATGAATGTGACGATCAGAAAACCTTTCCCCACTTCTTCTCAACACTCTTACACTTCGATCATCACTAAAAAACTTCACCTTGCACTCATCCGTGAAGAGTACGTGACGCCATTCCTCCAAGCCCCATTCAAGGTGTTCACGTGCAAATCTTAAACGGTTTGCACGATGCGCTCCGGTCAGTTTGGTATGGATTACTGGTCTTCTTGAACGTTGTTGGTCTTCATGCAAACGATTTCGTATGGTCTGATTACTGACAACAGTACCAGTAGATCGATGTAAGCGATTTTGCAGAGTACCTGCGGTAACAGTCGGCTCACGTCGTGCATACAGTCGAATGTAATGGTCTTCACGGGCAGTGGTAGCACGAACTCTTCCTGAGCCACGGCGCCGGGTTACACTATCGGTCTGCTGATACCGATTCCAAACATTTTGAATAGCCCTTCGTGAACAACCCAACTGCAGAGCCACGGAACGTTGAGATTGACCACCCTCAATCATCGTTATGGCTCTGGTAGCAGTAGCTTCGTCCATATGGTGTCGAATTCTCGGTATTGTAAAAATAAATGATTGAATAACACGCCAAACTTCAAAAAACAACCTCAGCAATAAATAATCTAGCGCAAACTGATTTAAAATCAAATTCAAAAAAATAAGTAAAACTAATCACTTAACGCTGTGCGAGACAAAAAAACGTTTAAATCTTCCCCTCAACAATAATATCACTTAAACCTAACTGTTATCATTTACTCAACCACTTAATATCATAACAACAGTCATTTAGAAAAGTTATTTTGACGTGGATCGAAATAAATCAGTTTTAAAATACAAACTTTCAAGTGGCCCTTATTTTGTTTTGAGGAGTATATATATATATATATATATATATATATATATATATATATATATATATATATATATAATATATATATATATATATATATATATATATATATATATATATATATATATATATACACATAAATTTTAGTGAATAGCATTTTCGTATTCTCGGGACCTCTCAAAACATATTTCTGTTATAGTCTCGGCCTCAGTTTACGTCATGAGAACGGCCGTAAAAGCTAAACTTCCAGTTTTGGAAATTCGCTAAAAGAACTTTATACCTTATCCAATTGATTTAGATATCTTAATCTCCATGTTTTCACTCCATACATTACTGTAGTTATCACTATCGTGTCAAACAAATTAATTCTAGTTGCATGCGAATTACAGGCTGCTTTAACAAATAAATTTCGAATACTACCTACTGCCACATTACCTTTCTTTATTGACCTATTTGTGGCTTCAAGAAAAAGACCTGAACTTCAAAAACAAACTCCTAGATAATTAAAAGTTTTAACTATTTCGATTGTTTTATTCTATATATATAGAATTTTTATTTGACATATTACATGGTCAAAATCTTTGACAATAAGCACAATTTTTCAATTTCAAATATTATGTCGAAGTACATGGGTCGTTGGTGTAATGGTTAACACGCCTGGCTAGTTACCGGGAGATCCGGGGTTCGATTCCCGGCCGATCCGGATAATTTTTTTAATCACTTTGTGATTTTTAATTTACATGTGGTTTTTGATCATACTATACCAAAGAAACCGAGTGCTTAAAAGTTTCAGTTTAGCCGAACGATAAGTGAACATACGCATACTGCTTGTGTTGAAATGCAAACAAAAGTTTGTCATACGTAGCAATGTCTCACAAGCACTCGATAATATTTGAAATTGAAAAATTGTAACTGTTCCTCGTATTAAGAGAGAATACTAATACACATAGGTGATTGAATGGTTTCCGTATCGGGCGGCTGTCGAAGTACATGGGTCGTTGGTGTAATGGTTAACACGCCTGACTAGTTACCGGGAGATCCGGGGTTCTATTCCCGGCCGATCCGGATAATTTTTTACAGTCACTTTGTGATTTTTAATTTTAATAAGCACAATAACAATAACAAAATAACAGAATAATAGAGAGGTCTAAGTTACAATCAATATAACAAAATAATTGAATTATAATCAATATAACTACCTAATCTAATAAAATTTACAAATAAAAAAAATTAATTTAACTAATGTTTTTTTTTTTTCTTTTTTTTTACAATTTTACAATTCTAACCTAAAATCTAATATATAAATCTAATGTATAAATTATATATTAAGCTAAAATATAAATCAATCGGTGAGTGCAGAAATCACATAAGTCACATTTAAGAAATTTTACAGGAGAATGAAAAATTAGTATACTATTCCCAAAATATGAATTTGGGGAAAATTTTTCAACTTAAACTTTATATTCATATTACGGAAATGTGTTTACAATATTATTTTCTCATTTGCATATAAAGTTTTCTTTATAAAATAACAAAAATAAATTTGACTTTTGTTGTTTCTGCACTCAACAAATAAAGAAAACTTCTTGATTTTAGAATTACTTTTAAATATGAAAAATTACATTTAAAATGACTTTTAAATATAAACTTTTAAATTGTATCATAATTTATTCTAAAATAAATAAATCTCTCCATCTCTCTCATAATTTAAAATAAAAAGAAATACAGTTTAAACTTAAAATGCTTAAAATATTGTAGAATTCAGTAGTGTGATATGACAGCTAAATAATAGACAGCCATCTCGTGAAGAAAATGACAATTATCATCGTTGAGCGCAGGAACAACATATGTGATATGTGAAAATGACAGCTAAATAATAGACAGCCATCAGCGTTGAGCGCAAGAACAACATAACTCACAGACTTATGTGCTTTCTACACTAAATACTATTTGCCAAGTCATTATTTTCAAAAATAAAACACTGACTGATGTGGTTTCTTTACACATTGTCAGTTTACCTTAGATTAACTCACTGAGTGTAAAAAGTGAATTTTCAAATTTTATTGACTAATGTGGTTTCTGCACTTACCGATTCAAATATAAGATATAGTCTTTTTTATTTATTTATTTATTTTATTTATTCAATTATTATTTTTTTTCTTTTTTTTTCCTTTGCAGCATCCTGATTTTAACATCTATAGCAATTGTCCCTATCAGTGGTACTAAATTTTACCTTTTCTTAAGTCGATCACATTTTTAAGAAAGATACTGAGTTTTACTTGTTTATCTTTATCTCTCTCATTGAAATATGCATAAAGTTCCTCATTATTAGCGAATTGTTTTATTCTGAATATTAAAATTAAGATTTTTTTGCGTTCTACCCCTCTTTCTAAAAATCATAATTTTAGTTTTTTCAATATTGATGGTCAATTTATTAGCTAAGCAATAGGTTGGAAAGACATCAAGGGTTTTTTTGTAAAGTTTTGGGTGAATCGGCTATGTAAGTAGTATCATCAACGTACAGTAAATGACTGACAAGGAAAGGGCAAGAAGTCGAAAATTCAAACAAATCTGAAACTTTGTCAGTATATAGAACGTGGCTACCTAATAACATAAAAAATATCAGTTGCTGCTAAAAAACGTTTTTAAGGGGTGACCACTCCCTCAAAGTTGGAACTCAATAATTTAAAAATCGATGAAATTTTGTTTGTACATACCTTAAAGAGGTCTAGTGACAAATATAACATTATTTTTTGCATTTACACATTTTTAAGGGTTGAAACCACTCTTCAACCGTGTACTTAAAAATTTAAAAATTGATGATATTTTGTTTATATATACTATACAGAGCTCTAATAATAAATATAACATTATTTTTTACATCTACAAATTTTTAGGGGTTGAAACCACCCCTTCATATGTGTACTTAAAAATTTTTAAATTGATATTTTGTTTATATATACTATATAGAGCTCTAGTAATAAATATAACATTATTTTTTGTAGCTATAAATTTTTAGGGGTTGAAACTACCCCTTCATATGCGTACTTAAAAATTTATGAATTGGTAATATTTTGTCTACATATACTATACAGAGCTCTAGTAATAAATATAATATTATTTTTTGCATCCACAAATTTTCAAACCACCCCTTCAAGTGCGAACCCAAAAATTTGAAAATTGGCGATATTGTGTTACATATATTACATAGAGACCTAACGATAAATATATTATAAATATATTCTTTCACACAGTTCTAGGGGGTGAAACATCCCCTCCAAGTTGTAAACTAAAAATTGCAAAACTGACAAAATTTCCTCATTTTTTATTTCTTATTTCCAATTTGGAAAGGATATTTCACCCCTATAAATTTATAGAAGCAAAAAAAAAGAATAAATTATTAATCAATTTTTATGTGATATATTAATTATGTGAATAAAATCTCGGAATTTTTAAATTTTCAAGTCTACAGCTGAAGGGGTGGTTTCACCCCTTAAAAATGTGTAGGTGTAAAAAATAATATTATATTTATTACTAAAATTCTTTAAAGTATATATAAATAAAATTTCGTCAATTTTAAATTTTCTAAGTACACACTTGAAGGGGTGGTTTCATCCCTTAAAAATGTGTGGACTCAAAAAATAATGTTATATTTATTATTAGAATTTCGTATAATGTGTAAAAACAAAATATCGACAATTTTTAATTTTTTAGGTACGCATTTGAAGGGGTGGTTTCAACCCTTGAAAATTTGTGGATCCAAAAAATAATGTTATATTTATTACTAGAGCTCTGTATAGTATATATAAACAAAATATCATAAATTTATAAATTTTTAAGTACACACATGAAGGGGCGGGTTCAACCCCTAAAGATTTGTAGATGCAAAAATAATGTTATATTTATTACCAGAGCTCTATATAGTACATATAAACAAAATATCATCAATTTTTAAATTTTTAAGTACACATATGAAGGGGGTGGCTTCAACCCCTAAAAATTTATAGATGCAAAAAATAATGTTATATTTATTATTAGAGCTCTGTATAGTATGTATCAACAAAATATTATCAATTTTTAAATTTTAAGTACACAGTTGAGGGGTGGTTTCAACCCTTAAAAATGTGTAGATGCAAAAAATAATGTTATATTTGTTACTAGACCTCTTTAAGGTATGTACAAACAAAATTTCATCGATTTTTAAATTTTTGAGTTCCAACTTTGAGGGGGTGTTTCACCCCTTAAAAACGTTTTTTAGCAGCAACTGATATTTTTTATGTTATTAAGTAGTCACTCTCTACATACTGACAAAGTTTCAGATTTTTTTGAATTTTCGACTTCTTGCCCTTTCCTTGTAAGTGAGTTGAAATATATAACCTTTTTATTTTTATTGTATTTGTGTGATCCCGTTTTGTTTCTATATATAAGTTTGAGTTAATCAGATCAAAATTATTACGTTTTGCTGATTTAAATGCATCTTTCATTTTTTGTTTGTTGTTTTCACACTCATTATTAAACCAAGGTTTATCGCGCTTCACAATTTGCTGTTTAACTGGATAGATTGTTTTCTCCTGAACCATTCCGGAACTTTGTGATGCTGCTATGATACCCTGTATTATAGTGTTATACAGTCTCGGCGGAATGATTGTTAATTGTATTAATCGTATCATTTAATAGGCTATTGACTATGTAGTTGAATAAGGAACTAATTCGTAACAGATGTTTTATTGTTTCATATATTCAGTTGTACTCAATAAAAATAATTTTTTTACTCAATAAAAATAATTTTTGCGTGTAAAAACTACAAATAACTTGGTATAAAAGTAAAAAGTAATAAAATTGTAAAAAAGTAGGTAACTTTGAACGACTGTATCTCAGCCAGTTTTTATCGAAAATATTTTTATCAGTCACCATTCTGACGGGAATTGCATCAGCTTTCTTTTTTGTGAACCAATGCCTATATCTAAATTCACTCAGAAAAAAATGCTGCACAAAAATTAAAAAAAAAAAAGAAAAATAGAAAAATTTCCGCTTTTTTTAAAATAGTTTTTTTGACGCATTTTGTTGAGAAAAAAGTTTTTTGAGTTCATAAAGTGCCTTTTTGACAGAAAATTTAATTCTCTACAAAAAATCATATCATGTGTATTTACGAAAAATGCATAGTTTTTGAGTTATAGTTAAAAAACTTAAGAGTCGATAAATTTACGTCGTTCGTAAAAACCCACGCCTAAATTTAATAGCACTTTGCGAATTTATCATCTTGGGGATACAACTTAACATATGAAATAATAAAACATCTGTTACGAATTAGTTCCTTTTCCCCCTGTTTTTTATACATAGTCAATAGCCTATAAGTAATTTATAAATGTATCGTTTTTTTCTTCATTCCATTTTAACGTTTTCATAGTAAATGGGATTATATTACGATTTTTCAAATTTGTCGGTTTTGCAAAAGAGTAAGCATCCAAAGTTAAAGTGCAGACAATAGAATAAAATCTTCTACTTTAAAATCAATTACTTCCGATATAGCCAGATCATCCGCCTATACTAGATCCACGATACTACTACCATTAAAATTTATTGGATTTAATTAAATCCAGTCATTTTTTCACGGGAAAGTATATTTCCAAAGAAGATAATTCTTTGGTATCAAATCGTGAACTGGAAAGGTAAATTTATCCAAACATTTTTCTTGTTATCATTTTAATACATTTTTATAAATTTGTAAACGTTTTGTAACTACTTATCTTATCGTGAAAACTTCGTCAGTCTTAACTGAATAGAAATATTAAAACAAATTTTTTTAAATTCAGATATCCTTATCAAAAGTTATAAATAATTTTTTTTTTTAACATCCTAGATTATCACTTTATCAGTAATTATTTCTAAATAGAACTATAAATCGAGCAATGATAGAAGTTAACATGAATGGTAAACATCTACAGATAATTACACAAAATAAATTATATATAATAAATATCATATAATATATACTATTCACTAAAAATTAAATAAATCAATATCTTAATTCTAGAATATTCTGTCTATTGAGTCTATACTATGGAGGATAGAGTTAAAGGAGAAGTATCTCATATGGGACTTGAATCGAAAAAGTGGTCCCTGAATTTCATGAAATAATAGTTTAGTAATTACCCAGAACGGCGCTGATAAACAATCAGGATTCGATCGGAACTTAGCGATTATAAGTGAAGTGAAGTATGCCAAAGGGAAATACTAACTGTTACAAACTGTTAAAAACAATAAAAATTGAATTAAATATAAAAACAATAAAAATTGAATTAAATATAACAATTAAAACTGTTAAAAACAATAAAAACCGTTGTTTCAGTTTTACAATTTTCAGCGCTTAATTTTAAATTTAAGAATTTTAGTACACTAGTGCCATCTTAATTTCATCTACTTTTGGGGCCACTTTTTATACAGGGTGTAAAATATTAAATTTCAAAATTTGCAGGAGAGAAAGGTCTCAGTTTACTAATTAAGTATTGCTAGTTAAATTTTACCGATCAAGTTTAATTTCAGAAATTTTCGATTGTCAAAAACGTGTTAAAAAATGGCCCCTAGAAAAAACCTTAATCAGGCTCTGATTACCTATCTATTTTTTTTTCTTTGTCTTTTTGAATGTAAATTTTTTTGTCAACAAAATATTTTTACCTGTTTGCTTACGGAATCTTTTGAAAATAGTTATACAGTAGTGTTCATAAAAATTTGAACATAATTTTTAATGAGACAATTTACGTCATATATCAAATAGATCGATTTCGTCAAATCTCATTAAATTATTTGGAAATTTAACAAACAGCTGCAATCGATTTTAGTAATTGAAACATCACTGACTTACACCAACTTTAATCCAATTTTTTAACACATTTAACACATTCAGGGCTGCCTTTAACATTGGCGAAGTTCAGAACAAAATTAAAACTAAACACCCCTCAAAATGAAGATGGTGTTTAATAGTTAACTAAGCTTTTCTAATGATGAGACTGGTGACATGAAAGTATTTTTTACACTATAAAAATTAGTTTAAGTTAAAAAAAAAACTATTCTAGAATCTTGTAAAAATTGAATAAAATCTTAAGGTAGTTTCGATAAAACGATTTTTTCAAAGGATTTGAACGAAACTTCTCTAGATATTTATTTTCTCCAATACCAATAATACGAGCCCTTACCGAAAAAAAACTTAACCACCCCAATTTTGAGAAAAACGATTTCAAAGTTTTGTAATTGTAACACGGGTTCTTATGGGAAAATTCTATTTTTTTTTTTTTTTTTTTTTTTGAATAAAATGAAAACGTGTCAAAGGAATTTGATAAAAATTTAATATGTTATTTAATACAAAGTTACAAACCATATTTAATAAGAAATAAAAATTATTGACCACGCCGATTTTGAAATATAATTTAAAAACATTATTTTACTACGTTTTTACAACGCTTTTTCAACAATTCTTTTAAACTGCTACAACATAAGCGCGCGGAAATACAAAAAAACAAGTTGTATATAAATATAATAACTGAAGAATATCAATACATTATTTAATTTTTGATAAAATAAAGTTTTTTTGCTGAGATAAACTTTTTACCTGACTATCTCAGAGCAACTACGTTAAGTTGATATATTTATGAATTATGACACAACAATTAAATTTTAAAACATTTCTAAAATATACAATTGGTTTATTATTCACGTACATACACATACTTTTGATATACATACAAATACTTTAATTTAAAGAAATTATAAATCGCTAAATTCTTTTGGACGCATTTCTTTTACACATTTAATTCATGCAACAGCCTAAACTAGTCCGAGCTTAGACTAGTACCTGTATTGTTAAAAATATCCTTCTTTTCAAAACGAAGAATGTATTGTTTTATTATTGATAGTAATACCAATCATACACATACAACTACAAATACATATAAAATAAATAGGTTACTGGTGTTTCCAGAACACATAAATATATCCAGTTGACACTGACACGCCTGACACGTCATAAAATATTATGTTTATGTTTCTTAAAAAATAATTTTCAAAAATTAGGGCACCGAAGAACTCTGGAAGCTCTTATAATTTTTTGATTGTAACATTTTCAGAAATTCTACGCCTTTGGATGTATGAACAGGAAATTTTGCAAATATAATACATGCTACAGATAGATATCTCAATTAACCGTCAGTAAAACAATTTCTTTCTTAATTCCTTATGGTATCTATCTTCCGTATTTGAAGCTGGACATAAACACTTTTAAGTACATAATTTAAAATAGGAAAAATCGTTCTCAGTAAATGAAATTTTACGTCAAAGTATATTCTGATATTAGATAACATTTCCAAAAATTCAAATCAAAATTATTAAGAGAAATGCTGAAAATTTTTTTTTGTAAGTTCCTTCAAAAATAATTATATGTATACTTTTAATTTCAAATATTATCGAGTGCTTGTGAGACACTACTACGTATGACAAACTTTTGTTTGCATTTCAACACACGCAGTATTGATATGTTCACTAATCGTTCAGCTAAATTGAAACTTTAAGCACTCGATTTCTTTGGTATAGTATGACCAAAAACCACATGTAAATTAAAAATCACAAAGTGATTGAAAAAATTATCGTCTGGCTAGTTACCAGAAGATCCTGGGTTCGATTCCCGGCCGATACGGATAATTTTTTCAATCACTTTGTGATTTTTAATTTATATGTATACTGTTTGCAGCATAAGGTTCTTTTAAAAACTTTTAATCTTTATACCTCGTTTCAGAAATATTGTATTTCAAAGTCCATGTGGTTTATAAGGAATCCAATTACCACTTAATTGACCCTTAAGTAACACAAGTACAACTAACATTTTCGAATATATTTATTTATTTTCACAGTAAACCGTAAAAAAATATGCTATGTAATGTATTTTATCCCCAAAAATACAAAAACGCAAATAACTTAGGAACTCGGCTTAATATGTGTTAAATACGCACTTGGCCAACTCTTTGATTATCGATCGTTGATGATGATATTATGATGATTGTCTGTGAGTAAGAGTATGTACTATGAAGAGTACATGTATATATCCCCAAGTATGTCTGTGATTGCTTATTTAACCCTTTTAAACAAACCATATGGTAAAATTTTTTTGTCTCAAAATGCCGGCCTTATTACTGCCAAGTGATAAGTACAATAGATAAGGCTACAAAAAAAGAAAAAGAAAAAAATTAAAGATCCCAACATTAAAAAAGTGAACCCTAGGAATTTATAAAAAATAAATTATACTAAACTATGTTGATAAAATTGAACATTATTTAGAATTATACCGTATTGTCATAGATGGCGGCACCTGTACCAGTGGATATGTACATATGACAGCATTTTGAGCCGCCATATTGCAGGACGAGTTAACTCGTCTTAATCATTTAAAGAGTTAAAAAAAAAAAGTTTTGACGATTTTGACATATTGGGAACTGAACACGAATATTTATCAATTTGAATGAATCAACACATAAGGTAAATGACCCAAAATCAAACAGTGTCCTAAAATCAGACGTTTATATTATTTTAAAGAATTTAAAAAAATTCTGCTTTTAAAACGTTTGGTATATCAGAGATATCTATGAACATTAGGTAATACTACTTTTTGTATATTTCAGTTTATTTTTAACAAATATTGTACTAAAATTAATGATCAATTCGTTATTTTGCGAAGTATACAAAATAGTATTGATTTTTATATTAGCAGAAATTGGAAAAGTACATTATTAACTAATATGAACGTGTAATAAATAAAGTAATTTTTCAATAAATTATACTTAAATGCATCTTTATCAATTTTTTTTTCTTTTTTATTTGAGCTAAAATGTTTATAGTCAAAATTATGGACAACTGTTGAATTTAAAAACACGAAAATAAGTTCAAAAAGGTATTGAATTTAGAGCTAAGTTCTTATGGTAGATGTCGAAATTATGTGCCATTGTAGTAGTAAAAAAATTCTTATTTCTTGTACTCTATCTTTCTATGTTTCTTAAGTGATAACTTATCTAAAGTAAAAATTTTGGTCTGGCTGTTGACAAAAGACTTTGAGCCTTTCCAACGAATTTTAAATTATTCTAGGAAAATATGTTTTTTTACTTCCTTAAAGTGTCGGAATTTGGGACATTTACCTCGTACTTTATATGGTACTGTATTACAACTCTAAGAAAAAATTAAAGGTAATAAAATTTTGAAAAAGTATGATTGGTTAAAAAAGATAACAAGGATAAAAAAGCAGCTTGTACAGTGACAGTTTAATTTACTTATCTCTCTCACACAAAAATGTGACAAACTAAGTCGGATTTACATAGCTAAGAAAAACTTCATAATTCATAAAGTTAAATGAATGTATATAATTTTTAAAACGATTGATTTAGATAATAATTTAACATTTCTAAATCGAATTTGGTATTGCCATATTCTATTTTGAATTGAAAAGTAATATTTTTATGAATGTTGCTGAAGAGGGCAGTTTCGTACTGAAAATAATTTATTTCATTTTTTGCTATAGTGTAAATCCAACTTGTAAAATTTTATTACGTTTACTTTTTTCTTAGAGTTGTAGGATAGTATCTCTAATTAAATGTATTTATGTAGTATTTTATTATGTATGTATTATTAGTACTCTTATTTTGA
Organism: Brachynemurus nebulosus; assembly: GCA_035578155.1. NCBI lineage: Eukaryota > Metazoa > Arthropoda > Insecta > Neuroptera > Myrmeleontidae > Brachynemurus > Brachynemurus nebulosus. The sequence goes on from JAPWDM010000016.1 coordinate 2,465,328, forward strand.
TGTGTGTCGCAGGCACATAAATTATTATTTAAATGTATTTTGTTTCAGCTTGTTGGTATAATAGAACAAATTTGGTAAACGAATTTTACAGTAATGATAATTAATGGCGAAGTTTGAAATTCTCTGTTACAGTTTTCCGCTAAAGTTACTCAGTTATGAATAAAAATTCACTTTTTAATCTGTGTTGTGTACCAACAATTAACAACAATATTTTATGACAGTTAAAGGAAAGTTTTTATTTTGGTTTGTTTAAAAATTCAAGTGTAATTCTTAATGTAATTTGTAATTAAATTAATACTTGTAATTAAAGTAATGCAACTAAATATTTGTAATTAAAGAAATGCAACAATGTTTCATACTAATACCAGAGTTACGGTTCTTGCAATATTCATAACGTCCTGTGGAATAAAAACCTACAAAAATATTTCATATTTTAACATATTTTAACCAAAATTTATGAAAAATCGTGTTCGGTTTTTTTTGTACGATACAGTACATATCAATTCAAAAGTCAGCAGGTGTTTACATATTGTGGTAAAATAAAAAAAATTTATTTTTATTTTAAAAAAAATATTTATTATGCAGGTTGCGAATAATTTTAGTTTGATCAGAGGCGTATTCAAAGAAATTTATATTAAACGATGAACTGGCTGGGATGCGAATTTCTCAGATAGCGAATTCCGAAAAAATTTTTATGTCTTCGGCAATTTTACACCGAGGTAAACCATCTCTCAAAAGGATGAAACTTATTTATTTTACACCCAGTATATGGAGATAGTTCTCCTGATACTCTACCCTCCATAGTCTATACGAAGTCACTATTGTGAAGTAGGTTAAGAGCACACACATTTGGATGATTTTCTAGGCCATATTCTAGGTCAAGGCTTCTTAAACTTTTTCATTCGCGACCCCAAATAGAGATATATAAGTATTTTGTAAGGATTTATTGATTAGGTAACAATATAGTTACATAACAGTTAAATTGGTATTTATTAATAAAATAATTATTACTTTTTATTTCAGCTTATTAAGCAATTTTGTTATAATATAATTTTTTCTTTAACTCACAAACAGTCGAGCACTTGTAGAGCAAGAGCCCACGACGGCCAGACCTTCGTTATTTTATAAAAGCTGAAAGTTTCTCTGTGCATGTCCCTTATACAGGTAAGAACGACCAGCGAGTATAGAGTTTGGGTTGTGGTTACTTGGGCAGGTAAGAGGTAGTAAAGGTGTATAAAATAGTACCTTAAATTCGTTAAAGTATAAAGCTCGTTTTTTTTTTATATTTTCTTCGAGATAACTTTAGAAATCTCGTCATCCATTGCCGGACACTTATGACAGTTGCTACCCCCTGCCAGACACCCCTAAACTTTAATAAATTATAATTATACTTTCGTTATAGTATAAAAGCTAAATTTTATATATGTTACATGGGGACCTATAAAAAAATGTTACCTCAATAGCCGGACAGTTTTAATGGTTTTTACATCTTGCCAGACACATTGAAAGTCCGCAGTAGGTGCGAGTGCGAATGCTTAGTCGATTACGATCTTTTAAGATATCTAATAAAAAATGATTTTATTACGTTCATAGCCATGTTATATAAAGTAAAAAATGTTATTTTAATATGATAAAATACAAAACAAATCGCCAAGTGTGTGCCGGAAACGCATTATCAAAGTTACATGGTCAATAGCTAATTTTTCACAATTAATCAATTAATTTCTCATAAGTGATCATTAACTCCCTATACACATCGGTGGCGCTTTCCACTAAAAAATGTTAGGCAGTGAGACATTTTTTCATTTAAACAAGCATACCCAGTGTACTATTGAAACGTTATGGTTCGTTCGCTCCTGTAGTTTTTTTAGTTCAAAATTTAACCGTCGTTTTTGCTTAGTTGACGGTACTTTCCAAGTTATATAATCTGGATTGCACATTGTCTTTGTATATTATAATATATAGCACAATCACGTAAAGTTCCATTTTATTTCGCTAGGTGGCATTAAATGTATTAATTTAGCAAATTATGGTACATATAAGTATTAATAATAATTAACATCTTTTTCCATATTCGTATGTTATGTGCATATTGTTTGTGTTTGTATTCATATGATGTATGTATGTACAGTTTGTATAGAAAAATCATAATGCCATAATATAATTTATTACCTATAGAATTTTTAAATAGGTAGTTTGGATATTTATGTACACTATAAAAAAAAAGATTTAAAAAATTTGTAAAATTTTTAATTGTAAGAACACAGACCAACATCAGATTTTCTCATCAGGTTTAATCACTTTCTGATAAATTTTGGGGTAGTAATTGTAAAAAATAGTAAAAAAGTTCCATCACGTTAAGATTTTTATTTAAGGGAGACCACTAGTGTGACATTTTTAAAAAAACTTTCATTCTGATAAATAAAATGAAATTTTTATTATCCTATGATCAGTATAAGATGATTCTGAACATTTATATCTAATTATCTTAAAACAGTGAAAAATCGGCATACGTGGTTCTAGCAGTAAGCCGTCGATACGTACTATTAATTTTCCTACATTTGATCCTAAAAATTGTGAAAAATTAGCTATTGACCATGTAACTTTGATAATGCGTTTCCGGCACGCACTTGGCGATTTGTTTTGTATTTTATCATATTAAAATAACATTTTTTACTTTATATAACATGGCTATGAACGTAATAAAATCATTTTTTATTAGATATCTTAAAAGATCGTAATCGACTAAGCATTCGCACTCGCACCTACTGCGGACTTTCAATGTGTCTGGCAAGATGTAAAAACCATTAAAACTGTCCGGCTATTAAGGTAACATTTTTTTATAGGTCCCCATGTAACATATATAAAATTTAGCTTTTATACTATAACGAAAGTATAATTATAATTTATTAAAGTTTAGGGGTGTCTGGCAGGGGGTAGCAACTGTCATAAGTGTCCGGCAATGGATGACGAGATTTCTAAAGTTATCTCGAAGAAAATATAAAAAAAAAACGAGCTTTATACTTTAACGAATTTAAGGTACTATTTTATACACCTTTACTACCTCTTACCTGCCCAAGTAACCACAACCCAAACTCTATACTCGCTGGTCGTTCTTACCTGTATAAGGGGCATGCACAGAGAAACTTTCAGCTTCTATAAAATAACGAAGGTCTGGCCGTCGCGGGCTCTTGGGCTTTTGCCATGGTTTTCGGTTTTAGATAGACTCCCTGGACAAATTCAGCAATAAATTCTGAAAAATTTTTCTAAAACGAAATATCGATGACCTTTATTTATTTATTTATTTATTTATTTTTGTTCTAGACACTACTACAAATATGATGTGCATAAACCGCTATTAACCTTAGTAAACGGTTTTAGCACTGAGATTTAGTAGTGAAAGTTTAGTAGCCGGTACGACTGCTATTAAATACAGAAAGTAGCATGTTTTGAACTTCTCAAGTGACATAACCATCCATTAAAAATGTATTTAATAAATATTTTCAATTTAAAGAAAATAATATAATTTAATTATTTATTTATTATAAATTGATTATTGTTTTTATAAATTAAAAGTTAGTTTTTTTGTCTTATTTACTATTTTTTGTTTATACTTATTAATAGATTTGAGCGTTACTTTATGGTATTCCATGTTTGTAAATAATAAACAAATATTTTACTTTGCAAAATACCACTTTTATTTTTGAAACTGTGACAATATTGTTTCGAACCGTTAGTTCATTTTCAAACAGAATAAAAATTATATTCGATACATGCCCTTATATACTAATTTTATCTACTTATACTTATCAAGGGGAGTGGTATATGATGTGGAAGTAGAAGGGGCGAGGGTAGTGGGAGAATCCGGAAAACAAGAAAAACAAGATTACATTACATGTGACAAATGCGAGCAAACACGTGACAAAAGATTGAAATTGACAAACAAACAATATTACAGAAAATACAATTTTAAAAGTTTAATTAAATTATAATATTGAAAATAAAGTTGAACTGTAGATATCGGTGTAGTCATTTAAAAGGTGATCGGAGTTATGTTTATTTATTTCTATTGCTTCTAGGATTGTTAACTTCTGACCTTTGTTTGCCTCGTGTAGCACGGTAATTTCCCGTTCTGGTGTGTGTCCGGTGTCAATTAAATGCCTCGCAAAAGCAGAGTCGGATTTCTTATTCTTGTAGGATCTGAAATGCTCTGCTCTCCGGGTTTCAAAGTTTCTGCCAGTTTGACCGATGTAAAAACTATTACAGTCTTGGCAGTTTAATTTGTAGGTACCCGATTTTTTAAGTTTATCAATTTTTGTTTTATTGTTATATATTAAGTTTCCTAGATTAAAGCCTGATTTAAATGCTATATTTATGTTTGATTTTTCTAGAATTTTTTTAATTTTATCCGATATATTACCAAAATATGTTATAGTTTTAAAGTTAGTTTTTAGTTCTGGTTTAACGGAGGGATAAATTTCTTTTAAAATTTGTTTAAATTCTTTCTTAGCTATTAATTTGTCGATTAAGTTTGAATTATATCCGTTATTATTCGCTATTATTTTTATATTATTTATTTCTTTTTCAAAATTTTCTTTCGACAAAGGCATATTAAACGCTCGGTGGATCATGGAATTATAGGCTGCGATTTTATGTTGATACGGACTTACTGAATCATTTGGAATTGTAATGCCAGAGTAAGATGGTTTTCTATATATGTTGAAATCAAGCTTATTGTTAATTTTGGTTATAGTTAAATCTAAAAAGTTTATGCTATTATCTTTTCCTACCTCTAAGTCAAATTGAATTTTTGGGTTTAACGAATTTATTGACTCTACAAATTTTTCTAGTTGGCGGATCGATACATCGAAGCCTATAATTATATCGTCCACGTATCTATACCAAAATTTTACATGTTGGTTAGTGTGTTGTTCATTATTACTTCCTCTAAGTTCGACATATAAATTTCGGCCAACAAAGGGCTCAGAGGTGATTCCATTGAAAGGCCACTTGTCTGTCGAAAGAATTTATTGCCGAACTCAAAGTAGTTTTGTTTTAAAATTGTATTAAAGGTGTTTATTAACTCGGATTGTTTTACTGGATTTTTTATCTTATTGTTTATTATTTCACTAATTAAGTTTAGACATTCCTTGGTAGAAATGTTGATGAACATACTACGCACGTCCAGGGACGCCAATTTCTACCGACCGGAAAAAGGAGTATTATTTAACTGATTTACAAGTTGGAAGGAGGAAAGAAAATTGAGAAATATTCGTGAAATAAACGATATTTGTAGGTTAAATAATAGGAAAATTTACAAAAAAAAAAAAATTAACCCATTAAATAAATTAAATGACGTTGAACTTATAAATAACCAACCTTTTTCAATTACAATTCCTTTACATTTAGTAGAAGCGCACAGCTCTTTTGCGTACTCAAAACGTTGCGATAACCATTTCTTTCCTTTACACTATACCTATTATATTGCCAACTCTTTTTATTGATTTTGAATCTTCAAGCAGCAATGTTGTCAATTTTAAATTGCTATTAACTATTAACAACTATGTAGTAGTTAGTATAAAAAAAACGTGCACATCCGTTATTTAATAGTACTCCTATGTTTTACTTGTTACTAGCATCAAACAGCAATATTTAGTGGTAGTTTATGCACATGGCCCAATATTTTTACCGACGACTACTATGAAATTACTTATTTACTGTACAAATGTTATTTGTATCCTATAAGGAAATAAACAACCGGTAACTGTCCAGTTATCGTCAGTTGGCACATCTACTCTTCTTAACAAATTCCATACAGATGAAATTTACACCGAGCCGGGCTCGGTCACCCTGATATTTAAATTATAACAGTGGACAATCAAAACACGGATAATTGATTTCAAATTTTGTATATTATTAACAGAAGGGATGAAAAAGGACACAGACTACTTTTTACCCTGGGAAAATATCTTAATCTCGTGGGAAATCTTATTCCCGTGGAAAAATAAATTTTAAATGAGAAAGAGAAAGAAAAAGAAAAAGATTCCTTGAGTTTGTTCGAACTTAGCATATTGTTAGCAGAAAGAACGATATCCAGCGATAAACATAGTTTACTTTCTACACCAGAAAAATATCTAAATCCTGTCGGAAGTTTTATTCTCGTGGGAAAATATATATAAGACGATATAAAAAAAGAATGTTATAGTCTATTTTTAACTCGGGGAAGACATTTTATTTTTGTGGGAAAATTTCCAAGAAAAAAGTAATAGTTCTTAATAACGGCGCGATGAAAGTGCATTTTAAACGTTTTAACTAGATGTTATAATTTCAAAAGCCAGAGCGAAACCGCGGGTAAATGCTAGTAAAACAATATTTGACAAAATAGCAATATGTAAATAAATGTAGTAACGTACAAATGTTAACAAATTATTGGTTTAACGTACAAACGACAATAAAATACTTAGAGTCAGAGTCGTATTTACATAAGGGCACTTCGAGCACGTGCCCAAGGACCCTCGCACAATAGAGGCCTTCATAAAATCGAATCTAATCTAAAATTAAAGAATAGAATAGAAACGATAAGCGCTTTTTCGTTTTTTTTTTTTTTGCTTGCCAATTGTATTTTTGGATCTCATAATATTGGGAATTAAAAAACACAAACAGACACACAACATAGACGATGTAGTATTAGCAATAAAACATCATGAAACTGATTTTTAAAAAGATTAATAATATTTTTAAGTTTTATGGCAACAACAGCCTACAACAGCATTTGTAGCCCCCCAGTACAAAATATTTTGGCTGTTAGGGACCATTTTTTCATATGTGTGATTATCAGTTATAATATTTCCTTATTCTAAAATAAACAATTTTTAAATAATAATAATAAAATTATATTTCAGTGTTTAATAAGCAATTTTAACTTAAACCAAGCTACAGAACAGCTTTAGAGTTTGTACCATAATTGGATAGAAAGTTATTTGTAACAATTAAAATCCGTCAAAATAAAACGTATAATATCAATATAATCATAAATGAGTCACTGAGTTTCAAAACTATCTAATTGACGATTTTTTTCAAAATTGAGTTAGATACGATTTATTATTCAGGAAGATAAACTTCACCAAAAAATACCAACTAGACGGTGCAAAGTCAGGTTTTTCCCCTTTAACTTTAATGACAAAAATACGAAACTGTTTCAAAAGTAGCTAATTGCAATATTTTCCAATTGAAAAAACATGGAGTTGCAAGCAACACAAACTAGCTGCAAAACTATCTAATTACTTATATAAAAATGGCGTCATTAGAAAAACCTGGAACAAAAGTAGCTAGTTAGGTGGTCAATAGGTGGCACTGCAAAGCCTGCAGAAGATTAATTAACTAACTGCATTTGATAATTTTATTACTTTCTCTAAGAAGATATTTACTACTGAAATAACTAGAAAAAAAATTCAAAGAAACTAGTGGAATTGTCAAATATAATTGTATGCGAATGTGTACAGAATAAAATTGTGTGAAACATCGTAGTTCTGATTTGAGTTTTACTGTTAAATTACAGTAAAGAGACTTGTTTTATGGGAGAATATTCTTCTAAATTCTAAGAAAATTTCCTTATTGTACTCAGTTATCATTTTTATATAATTTAATCTATTTAATAATTTTAATTTCCGATGGAAAACGTATAATCGTTTAATTTTTCGTTACTACATTGTTAAAAATGGCAGCCATATTGAGCCAATATCTTTTTAAATTACTTAAAATCCTAATCGTTTGCAAGTACTTGACACAAAATTTAAAAGTGTCATTTTTAAAACGTAATTACTCAAAAATATGAGATAAAACAATGAAAATTTGAGTGTTACTGGTAGTTTTGAATCATAACTCGAAAACCATAAGAGCTATAAAGCTCCTGACTATAGCAATCGGTTGCCCCCGTCTATACCTACAACTCTTATTTGAATAATTTTTCGATTAAATCAACGGTTTGGCTGTAATCAAAATAACAACTCTCGAAAAACTCACGCTGTATATTATATATATATATATATATATATATATATATATATATATATATATATATATATATATATATATATATATATATATATATATATTGTAAGTTATTACATAAATGACGCCACTTTGTTGTTTTCAATGCCAATTCATTTAATAATTATTGCGTTACATTTCTTCCTCTTTAAATATAAAAAAAAAATTGTACAATATTTCTTCTAATAAAATAAAATATTTTTCTGTATTTTTTAAGTAACATCACTACAACTATTTTCAAATTTGTTAACATTTGAATAGTTTTAAATTAATAAATGTTGCCTTTATTTGTTAATTTTTCTTTTGATTTTTACTGAATACCTTTCATGCAGACATAGTTACAGTATTTTTTTTTTTATTTTTTTTTTATCAGCTTAAAACCTTAAACTGGATACTTAATAATAATAATAATAATAATAATAATAATAATAATAATAATAATAATAATGCTGGGCTAAAATCCAACCTCACGTCCCCGTTCGTGCCCGGCGGGCAACTGTTAGCTTCGGCTAGCAGGTTAACGAGGCTAGGGAATTTTTTTCGACAAGGGTGATTGTCGTAGGATCGACAGTGTTGCATTCTCGTATTGAGCGAAACTTCACCGATAGTCTAGATTGTGCGAAGTTGGAAATTGGGGCTGACGCTGCTCAACTGACTGACGAAAGTGAATGTAGTAGCTGGTATGGGCATGTTTACCAATCTCGTGAATCGCGTCAGACGAGTCGAAAAGTGATATTTTATCTGTGATTTTGTTTTAACCAAGCTGTGACGAATCTGTGATCCTTGTTATGCCACCCTGGGTTTTCATGCCTGCGGTGGTATTTTTCAAATATTGCTTCCTGTGATATTTCCCTGATCTTGTTCTTGTCATTTCGATGGGTAGGAATGCGGCTCCCGACGCACTCGTTCTCATCGGCTACACGTACGAGTCGACGTCTGCCCGAACAGCTTGAGCGAGCTCGCCCAGTAAGGAGACGTCGTCGTCCCTCGTGCGGATGCGTTCGTGGGCGTTGATATGGCGGCTTCCGCCCCGTCGAAGTGATACGAACACAGGTCAGATGTTGACTTTGTGATACTCTGCGGCATTGTCCCGTTCTCTGTAGCCTCGACTCGGACGAACGTGGCCTAGTCATCGTACCGGTCTCCCGTCTAGGTTGACCCCGACATCTGACAGAACGGCACATGTACCCAGTAATCAGCTATCTGACAGAACAGTACATGTTGCTCAGTAATCAGATGTCACTGTCCCTACACGTGTGAGCTCCTAGGTGTTGACGAAGCCATTTCGGAATTGTCGAGACTATGGGGAGCGGAATCGTGTCACAGAGCAAGAAATATTGTCAAACTTGTGATATTGTTGTTTTTGTTTTTTAATAAGGTTGTATTTAATATGTTTTAACGATGTTCCACTGAGGGCTTTTTACACCCGAGGTGGTACATCATTTGTTTTTATTTATCTGTGATATTTTGTTATGCCGCTGTGGGCTTGTTGTTATGGCTCCACAGCGGTATTGTTTTAACTCCTTATTGCGTCGCTGGTCGGCCTGTGGCCTCCCAGCGACGTAATAAGTATTGTCTGTGATTTTTACTGTGATATTTATCTGTGATACTTAGTGATTGTCTAGTCAGGTTTCTCCACTCGGAGGCCTCTTGCACCTCGGAGGGAGTCCCAGTGATGGCTTCCAGGCCTTGGTGACCGGACGCTTTGTCTAGTACTTATCGTACCGTCACCAAGGACTGTTCGCTCTTTTTAAGCCCAGGGATGGCAGGGCTCGTCGTTGGATTTTATATGTGTATGTTTGTCCGTTGTCTAGTGCATTTATGTGTCCCTGTCTTTACGTGTTGTTTTTATTTATATTGTGTTTGGCGGCGCATGCCCTTCGTTGGCGATGCCGCCGGGTGCTGCTGACCGCGCCATCCACCGGCAGCAGTACCCCAATTTTAATCAAAAAAAAAAAAAAAAATAATAATAATAGGTGGTGAGGACACCTATAGCAGCTGCCCTTGGCACCCGTGAGGGATATTTATCCCCCATTGGTGTCAAGGAGGCTAAGGGTTCCAGGAGTAGTTTATGCGCAATATAGTAATCTTCGGATTCCATTAGCCTCTGACTACCCAAGATCGGCACCGTTCCTTCTCGAGGTACCACCGTTTTCACAAAAGATGCCGGATCTAGAGGAGAAATCCTCGATCGTTCATTTTTTAACCTTGTTTTTTATTTCTTTTCGTTTTTATTGTTTTTTGTTCTCGTTATTTTGATTTCTTTTTGTTTCAGGTTTTCTTTTATCTTTTGTTTCTTTTTTTGTTTTTGGTTTTGTTTTGTTTTCGTTTTTTTCAATGTTGTCCCAACTTAAAGTCATCTTCGGGACCCACACTAGCTCGTGTGTGGCTTAGCGGCGTTGCCTGGAAAAGGGGATCCTGGTGACTGAGGGAAGCCGTTACTTGCGAGTACAGCGGAACAACACGTCACTTCGGCCCTGGCTTCAGGCATAGACCGTGGCTGCGGTTATGCACCGGCCGCAGTAAATTCGAGAGCCCCGGGGTCGTGCGTGTCACTGGGGCAATGGGCTTCGTCCCTAGGGCCCCTCATTCCCGTATCCCTGGCGTGGGAGTCCCACGTCCCTTATGAGGCTCCGTGGAGGGTGGGGAGCGGGGTGGGGGTATTTTTGTTCTACATTTTATGGAAAAACTGGCAAATACTTCTTCGGGCGAGTCCGGGCCCTCCAAACCGGACGCGAACCCAGCTCCAGCGTCATCGGGTAGGAGCAACAGTAGCGGGGATACTCCTAGTAACCCTGCTACGACTTCGAATGTAACCGCACCGCCAGTAGGGGGCACGGTTACAAAAACGACGGGGGTTAATCTTCCTTTAAGGAAAACCAAAAAGACTAATCGTGGGCGACCAATGAATTTGGACGCCCCAAGATCGACCGTTGAGTTTGTAAGATTTTTAGTATTAAAGCCAACCGAAGGGGATTTTAGCAAAATAAGCCCCTTCCTCCTGGCGAAACTAGTAAAGGACCATATTGGGCAGCTTCGAGATGCGAAACTATCGGGCAAAGGGTTGCTCGTGGAGGCATTCTCGGCGGCACAATCAGAGAGGATCCAAAATCTAAAAAGTTTAGGGCAGTACGCGATAGAGGTGGCACCCCATGGAGTATTAAATTATACTCGGGGTGTTATCATGCATCCATCATTAGCGTACTGCACTCCTGATGAGATAGTGTCGGAGATGTCTTCACAGGGGGTCATAGAGGCAAAGAGACTGAAATTCAATAAGGGGAACAAATATCCAAATTCCCCCCTTATTTTATTGACATTCAACAAAACCACCTTACCAAGAGAGGTGGTTGTAGGTCTCTTTACCAAAATCGACGTACGTCCGTACATACCGGCACCCATGAGGTGTTTTAACTGTCAAAAGTACGGACATGTATCACAAAAATGTAGCGTCGAGCAACAGATTTGCGTGTGTGGAAGGCCGTTGCATGAAGGACGGCCATGCGACGAGCCAATTAAGTGTATCAACTGCGGGGGCAATCACTCGGCTAAGTCGAGGAATTGCCCCATCTTCAAGCAAGAATCTGCTATTCAAGAGCTGAGAGCCCTGGAGAGGTTAACCTACCCAGAGGCAAGACGAAAACTTCTAGGCAATACGCCCCGTCGCTCAGCTCTTGAAGGATACGCACGCGCTGTTGCAACCCCCACCCCTGCAGCGGCTGAGAAGTCTAACGAAATCAAAGAATTAAAAGAATCGATACGACAGTTACAAACAACAATGCAGTCTATGCAACAGAGCCTATTGCGCTCAGTGGGTGTGACAGTAACAACACCCACAACAGCCGCTGTCGCGCCAGCTAAGGCCCCTAAGGCGAAGAGGGTAATAACACCCACACCTCAGGGACCAATTGTAAGAAATGTGGTGTCTTCCCCCGGGAAAAAGTCTTCACCTAAGAAGACCAAGCCCGGGAGACGACGTAGTAATGAGGGGGAAAAAGAGGTGACCAAACCAAGGTCCCCCAAAAAGGGACCTGTCACCTCAAAATTGGAGACGGAATTTCTTCCGCCTCCACCACCCTTGGCGACTCCAACATCAACTTCAGCGGAGTCGTCACGACCGGGCACACTATCACGCTCGGTCGCCCCCCTCCCGAGTCGCTCTGAAATAACACCAATGAGCGACTCGGAAAGCGCCACAGCGTCGGTACGTTCGGGTATTAAGCGCCCAACGTCCGACGCGTACACGAATACCTCGGCCACAGAGTCTGATAATTCGGACGCCGAGGTACGAATTATTAAAAAAAAGAAAGGCTGGCCAAAGGGCAAACCTAGGAAGTAGCCACACTTCCTAGGGAGCAACCCGATGTAGTAGCAAAAATGGCGATCATACAATGGAACTGTAATGGTGTAAAACATCATTACTGTGAATTGCAGATGCTTCTGGCTGAGCACACGCCTATGTGCGTGTGCCTCCAAGAGACACATTTACGGCCGGCGGAACAATTTTCAATAAAAAATTACCATAACCGCCGGCACAATGTACAGCCAGACATCAGGGCGAGGGGAGGTGTTGCCATCATTATAAAAGATGGCGTCCCCTTCCGGGACCACCCATTAAACACCCCCCTACAAGCAGTTGCAATACAATTTCTAAAACCGCCACAGTTCACAGTATGCTCGGTCTACCTACCAGACTTCGACTGGAATGTCGAATCACTGACCGAGCTTACATTACAGTTACCACGCCCATTTTTGTTACTAGGAGATTTTAATGCTCACAGCCCCATGTGGGGCTGTAGCACAAGAGACGCCCGTGGAAGACTCATAGAACGGTTTCTAGACGAGTCTGAAACGGTCTTGTTGAATACCGGTCAAGGTACTTTCATCAATGCAAGAACCGGTGAGCTGTCGGCTATCGACTTATCACTTGGCTCACCGGTCATGGCACACCGTTATGAATGGACGCTGGCGTCTGATTCATACGGTAGTGACCATATTCCCATTATATTGAACAGTACCACGCCGATGACTCCACAATCATCTTCGCCGAGATGGCGTCTTCGTCAAGCTGACTGGGATAGGTACGTAGATTCATTCCGTACACCCGAGCTGACTGGAGACGTAGAAGATGATGTGGAGCAAATGTCCTCCAGTGTCATTGAAGCAGCATATCAGAGTATACCAAAGTCGTCCAGCATTCCACCCAAACGTCATGTACCATGGTGGAATGAAGTCGTGAGTGTAGCAGTTGCAGAGAAAAAGCGGGCGTACAACGAACTCAGACGTCGCCCCACGCAGGAAAATGTGATAGCCTACAAGCGTGCGCAAGCACGCTGTAAGAGAACTATTAAAGAACAGAAGAGGCTATCATGGGAGCAATATGTTTCGGCCATTAATACCTCCACCACCACCTCAGAGGTATGGAGAAGAGTGAGGGCCATTACAGGGAAATCCTCCCGTTCACCAATGCCCTCCCTTCTCATCGTCGACGGTCGGAACATCACTGACCGCGCAGAAATAGCTAATTGTTTAGCTAAACACTTTGAGCGCGTCAGTGGCTCCCAAAACTATGACCCGGACTTCCTGCGGATCAAGATCGAACACGAACAAAACGATCTTGATTTTTTCTCAGATGAATCCCTCCAGTATAACCAACCGTTTTCTATGCAAGAATTACTGGAGGCGCTTCGGGGATCTGGGGACACATCCCCTGGACCTGATGAGATCCCCTACGCCATGATCCGGAACCTGCCTTATCCTGGTAAGTGTAGGTTACTGGATCTTTACAACGAAATATTTAGGCAAGGCGTTTACCCTCCGCAGTGGCGGGAAGCTACCATCATTCCGCTGCTAAAAGTGGGTAAAGATTCATCGCAACTATCTAGCTACCGTCCAATATCCTTGACTTGCTGTTTCAGCAAGGTATTGGAAAAAATGGTGAACAACCGTCTCGTCTGGTGGCCGGAATCCCACAACCTCATCCCTAAACATCAATGTGGGTTTCGCCGATACCATTCGACCACGGACCATTTTGTTCGCCTCGAGAATGCCATTCAAGACGCCTTTCTCCAACGAAAACACCTTGTGGCAGTGTTCTTCGATTTGGAGAAAGCTTATGATATGACCTGGAGGTATGGCATTCTCAAGAAGCTGCACGACTGGGGTTTAAGAGGTAACCTCCCTCAGTTCGTTAAAAGTTTTCTGACTGACCGTTCTTTTCGTGTCCGGGTAGGTGACACTGAGTCTGAGGCCCACTCCCAGGAGAATGGTGTTCCTCAAGGCTCAACCATTAGTGTCACCTTGTTTTCCATCGCAGTCAGTCATATTGCAGCTTCAGCCCCAATTCGTCGTTGCTTGTACGTTGATGACCTAACCATATTCTATGCAGCCGATTCCATCGAGGATATCCAGCAACGGCTGCAACAAGGCATCAACGAAGTGGTGACTTCTGCAGAAGCTCTTGGTTTTCGTTTCTCACCTCAAAAAACATCGGTGGTTCACTTCTGCAGAAAGCGCAACGTACATCCGGATCCTGTTCTCACACTTAAAGGATCCAATCTTCAGTGCGTTGATAGCGTCAGGTTTCTAGGACTCATATTTGATAAACAACTTACGTGGCGTCCACACTTCCAAGCCTTAGCAGCGAGTTGTCGCAGGACAATCAACATGCTTAAGTGCTTGGCTGGTGCATCGTGGGGTGCGGGCCGGGAGTCGTTGCTTCGCCTGTATCAATCGCTAGTTCTGACTAGGATTGATTATGAACAGGATTCTACTCCTAGATCCTGTTCACCATGCAGGCATACGACTGGCTACGGGAGCATTTCGAACGAGTCCTTCTATGAGCCTCTGCGTAGAGTCGGGTCTTCCTCCGCTGCGACTGAGACGTGAGCGTCTCTTGCTCAATTATGCAGCGGGGGTATATGCAACACCTACACATATAAACTACCCGACTCTGTTCAGATACCGTTTACAGGGGCTCTACGGTCGTCGTTCCACCATAAGTCGACCAGTGGCCGTTCGAACGCAGGAGTTATTAGAGAGTCTGCACTTACAGTTCGCCAAGGTACTTCCCAAACGTCCTATGGAAGTACCTCCTTGGCTGATCCCTAACGTAAGGTGTCGTTTCGACCTGACTGATCTCAACAAGGAGGAGACCAGTTCATTCGAATATCGATCCCGCTTTTATGAGATCATTAGCGAACTTGACTCTCTCTGCATATACACAGATGGTTCCAAAACAGCTACGGGTGTTGGAAGTGCCATCGTCATTCGTGATGATCCTCACGCTTGGTCACTTCCTCCCCAGGCCTCTGTGTATACTGCAGAATTATTTGCTATTCTGCAAGCCCTGCGATTTTGTCAAACATCTGAAGACAGCGCATTCTTCATTTGTTCCGACTCGTTGAGCGCGTTGCAAGCGATCTGCCACTCTCATATCATCGATCCACTGGTGCAGAACATCCGAACGTGTCTCTACATGCTCCGCCAAAAGTCTATCACCTTCTTTTGGATTCCCGGACATGTAGGGATACCTGGCAATGAACTCGCCGACCAGGCAACACGTCGTGCAGCCGAAGTCGGTGAGCCACAGGACATTGCCATACGCCCAGAGGATCTGAGAGTGAGCATACGATCCGCGATTGATCAGAAATGGCAACGTGAGTGGAACAACCTCACGGCTAAGCTCAGACAGGTGAAACCTGAGGTCCGAAGAACTCCAGCACCTGTAAATCTGTAGGCCAACACTGTAGGCCTATCACCTGCTTGCCTACAGTGTATAAGATTTTGACGTCCTGTCTGGCAGAAAAGATCAATGAGCATTGTCAGATTAACACCATACTGACAGAAGAACAAAAGGGATGTCGAAAGAGGTCACAAGGCTGCAAAGAGCAGCTTCTGATTGACTCCGTAGTACTGGAACAAGCGAAAGGGAGAAAACGTAACCTGTACACAGCGTTTATTGATTATAAAAAGGCATTTGATTCGGTCCCGCACTCCTGGTTGCGGAGAGTATTGGAGCTGTACAAAATACACCCAAGTATCGTGAACTTCCTTGGAACGATCATGTCCGACTGGCGAACGACCTTACATTTGAGTATTGGTAATGAAAAAACAACAAGCGACCTTATTCAAGTAAGACGCGGCATATTCCAAGGCGACTCATTGAGTCCATTATGGTTTTGTCTCGCAATGAATCCACTTTCTCGTCTGTTAAATGAAACCAAATACGGTTACAATGTAGGTACGCAAACGAATTCGCGCCATACCATTTCACATCTAATGTACATGGATGATATTAAGATCTATGCAGCTACTAAACATCAATTACAGCAGCTGCTGGGACTTTCCAACGAGGTTTCGCGAGACCTCTGTATGGAGTTCGGAATCGATAAATGTCGAACACAATGTCGTTCTGGAGGAAAACGAGATGCGGTTGCATTCGAACTCGAACCAGAGTCTGTTATGCAGCCCATGGACAAGGGAGAGTCGTACCGGTATCTCGGATTCAATCAGGACGAACGTATAGATCATAGCGCTGTAAAACAACACCTGATGCAGCAATACCTAACGCGTGTACGGAGATTACTGAGCACCCACCTTGATGGAAAAAAAACCATCAAAGCAATTAACACCTACGCAGTTCCGGTGCTAACATACTCATTTGGGGTAATCAAATGGACGCCTACGGACTTGACAAACATCGAGATCAAGACCCGCGTCCTTATGACCAAATACAGAATTCATCATCCCAAAGCAGCGATAGAACGATTGACGCTGCCAAGAGCCGAAGGGGGTCGAGGTCTTATAGACATAAGGAACACGCATAATAAACAGGTTCATAACTTGCGAGAATACTTTTACACCAAAACACACACATCACACTTACACAATGCAATAATCCAAGCCGACAAGGCATACACACCATTAAACCTCTCACACACAGAAATGCCAGATAGTTTTTGCCGTTTGGTCACGAAGGAGGACAAAATTCAGCAATGGATTCGGAAGCCTTTACATGGGAGACATCCACATGATCTTAATCAGAGTAACGTCGACAAAGCAGCGTCGCACGCCTGGTTGAGTCAAGGAAGTCTTTTCCCGGAGACTGAAGGATTCATGCTAGCTATACAAGATCAAGTAATTCATACAAAGAATTACTCAAAATACATACTTCGTGACTCGTCAATAACATCTGACTCATGCCGGAGATGCCATTCCAAACCTGAAACGATCCAACACATCACAGCTGCCTGTACTCAGCTCGCTCAGTCCGAATACAAACACCGTCACGACCAGGTTGGCAAAATCATATACCAGAAACTAGCGGTTAAGCACCACCTTATAACCGATAAAACACCTTACTACAAGCTCACACCAAAAGTAGTAGCGGAGAATGACTCCTGTAGACTTTACTGGGATCGGTCGATTATTACAGATAAGACCATAAATCATAATCGACCAGATATCACCTTCGTAATGAAAAACACTAAGACAACCTATCTGATCGATATTGCGGTTCCAAATACACACAACTTACAAAAAACACACGCAGTTAAATTGGATAAATACACTGACCTCGCAGCCGAAATAAAACAACAATGGCGAATGGAACATGTCCACATCGTTCCAATAGTGCTCAGTGCCACCGGGGTCATTCCACACACACTACATAATAGTTTGAGCCTCTTGGGTCTCCCAAAATACACATATGTCACTATGCAAAAGGCAGTGATCATAAACACGTGTCGTATAGTACGGAAGTTCCTCAGTAATACGAATCCGACTGCGATACATGAAAGCACAAGACCTACTTCTACTCCATCTGAGCCATCTACAGTGAGCGAACAATACACTGACACTCATCCTACTGACACACAACACACATACATAAACACACAATACACTAACACTGAAACACAAACACTTAACACACATACAGATCCAGATTCGTCTGATGGAGAGGGAGGATCGACCAACTGCCGCACCATCACTGTTACCGCTCTGGTGCACAATCCTCCCCAACTCAATAACACACAAAGTCCGTCAACCTCTGTACCGTCTAAACGCGCAATTCCAGGAACACCCGATCTTAATGAGCATTTTGATGAACCAGAACACATTTACACCAAGAAACGTAAAATAGAACGACACATCCACACACATACACGAACACACACACAAACACAAACAGTCCTTTCCCTTCCCTCTGTCCCTAATCCTACCTATTCTCTGAGGACACGAAAACGAACTAGGCTTTCACAGCCGTCTGTCATTGAGCCAACATCTACGCTCCCACAAAAGTCTCGTCGTACGAACCAGTGTACACCAAAATAGACGCATAACACCTCGTTTCAAGCAACAACAACAACAATATAAGGAGTGATGTGACAAACCCGTCCGTGAATGTACTACGGTACTTTTACGGATTGGTTTGGCACATTACCCTTCCACAGAGCCTAATACCTTGCATAATGCCGGTATAGGTGAATGTTACCCAGTACTGTCCTACTGAGTAGTGAGCGCCAAGTTGGCGTAAAAGTCTATAATAATAATAATGTTGGGGTGGTAAGGGCACCTATAGCAGCTACCCTTGGCACCCGTGAGGGATATTTATCCCCTATTGGTGTTAAGGAGGCTAAGGGTCCCAGGGGTAGTTTATGCGCAATACAGTAATCTTCGAATTCCATTAGCCTCTAACTACCCAAGACCGGCACCGTTCCTTCTCGAGGTACCACTGTTTTCACGAAAGATGCCGGATCTAGAGGAGCAATCCTCGACACTTCTTTTATTAACCTTCGTTTTTATTTCGTTTTTTTTTTTTTTTGTTTTCGTTATTTTTATTTCTTTTCGTTTCAGGTTTTCTTTTATCTTTTGTTTCTTTTTTGTTTTTTTGGTTTTGTTTTGTTTTCGTTCTTCTTTGTTGTCCCAACTTCAAGTCATCTTCGGGACCCACACTAGCTCGTGTGTGGCTTAGCGGCGTTGTTTGGAAAAGGGGATCGTGGTGACTGAGGGAAGCCGTACTTGCGAGTACGGTGGAACAACACTTCACTTTGGCCCTGGCTTCAAGCATAGACCGTGGCTGCGGTTATGCACCGGCCGCAGTAACTTCGAGCGCCCCGGGGTCGTGCGTGTCACTGGGGCAATGGGCTTGTCCCTAGAGCCCCTCATTCCCGTATCCCTGGCGTGGGAGTCCCACGTTCCTTATGAGGCTCCGTGGAGGGTGGGGAGCGGGGTGGGGGTTTTTGTGTGTCACACTTTATGGGAGACGAAAAAAATACTTTTACGGGCGAGTCCGGGCCCTTAAACACAGACGCGAATGCCGCTCCACCGCAGCCAACTGGTAGTAGCGAAGGTTGCGGGGCTTCTTCAAGTGCCTCAGCTATAACATTGGTAGTAACCCCACCGCCCAATGGTGGTGGCACCAAATCCTCGGGGGGTAACCCTCCTCCTTCGAAGAAACCAAAAGGGAAACATCGTGGACGTCCGTGGATAAACACGTGTCGTATAGTACGGAAAATCCTCAAGTAATACGAATCCGACTGCGATATGTGAAAGCACAAGATCTGCTTCTACTCCATCTGAGCCATCTACAGTGAGTGAACAACACACTGACACTCATCTTACAGACACACAACAGACATACATAAACACACAATACGCTCACACTGAAACACAAACACTTAACACACATACAGATCCAGATTCGTCTGATGAAGACGGAGGATCGACCAACTGCCGCACTATCACTGTTACCGCTCTGGTGCACAATCCTCCCCAACCCAATAACACACAAGGTCCGTCAATCTCTGTACCATCTAAACGCGCAATTCCAGGAACACCCGATCTTATTGAGCAATTTGATGAACCAGAACACATTTACACCAAGAAACGTAAAATTACTTTCAAAATTGGAACGACACATCCACACACATACACGAACACACACACAAACACAAACAGTATTTTCCCTTCCCTCTATCCCTAATCCTACCTATCCTCTGAGGATACGAAAACGAACCAGGCTATCACAGCCGTCTGTCATTGAGCCAATATCTACACTCCCACGAAAGACTCGTCGTACGACCCAGTGTACACCAAAATAGACGCATAACACCTCGTTTCAAGCAACAATAACAACAATATAAGGAGTGATGTGACAAACCCGTCCGTAAAAGTATTACGGTACTTTTACGGATTGGTTTGGCACATTACCCTTCCACAGAGCCTAATACCTTGCATAATGCCGGTATAGGTGAATGTTACCCAGTACTGTCCTACTGAGTAGTGAGCGCCAGGTTGGCGTAAAAGTCTATAATAATAATAATAATAGGTGGTGAGGGTACCTATAGCAGCTACCCTTGGCACCCGTGAGGGATATTTATCCCCCATTGGTGTCAACGAGGCCAAGGGTCCCAGAGGGTAGAGGTAGTATTCTCATAACATCGATGTGTCGATGTTATCGAGCACATAACATCGATGTTTTTATATCTAAGAGCTGAGAGCTATGGAACGATTTACGAACCCGGAGGCACGCCGTAAACTTTTAGGTAATGTGCCTCGTCGTTCCGCTCTGCATGGCTCTGCACGCGCTGCTGCAGCCCCCGCCCCTACAGCGGCTAAGGAAAGCAATGAGATAAAAGAAATAAAAGAAACTATGCGCAAGAGTGCAAACTATGCGCAATTAGTGCAGCATAACTTGATGCGCTCAGTAGGTGTAGCTGTAGTACCTACACACACAGTAGCCGCTGTCGCGCCAGCCAAGGTCTCTAAGGCCAAAAGGGTGATAACAATCACCATTACTGTGAATTGCAGATGCTTCTGGCTGAGCACACGCCTAGATGTGCGTGTGCCTCCAAGAGACACATTTACGGCCGGCGGAACAATTTACCATCAAACACCATAAAATCCGCCGGCACGACGTACAGCCAGACATCAGGGCGAGGGGAGGTGTTGCCATCATCATAAAAGATGGCGTCCCATTCCGGGATCACCCGTTAAACACCCCCCTACAAACTATTGCAATACAATTTTTAACACCGCCACAATTCAGTTTGCTCGGTCTACCTACTAGACTTCGACTGAAATGTCGAGTCCCTGACCGAGCTTACATTACAGTTACCACGTCCATTTTTGTTACTAGGAGATTTTAATGCTCACAGCCCCATGTGGGGCTGTAGCACAAGAGACGCCCGTGGAAGACTCATAGAACGGTTTCTAGACGAGTCTGAAACGTATTTCCAATCATTTTTTTCTCAGTATTTTTATAACTAGAGGTATATTTCTTTCCTTATATTATTAATTTTTTTTCCCTCATTTTTATTGTAAAGGGCGTTAAAGTGGAGGTCGCGAAAAAGGTGAAACTGTAACACCGATAAGGCCGGTCCAAGATATTTGAAACAAAAATTTCAACCGGCATTTTGTTACAAATTATGTTCTCTAGTATGCAAGTTATAATAAAGTCAAAATTTTAAAAATTGTAACTATGACGTCCCTTTAGAAAAGAATCACGTTTTAGGGCATAAAAATTCATTTACGGTAGGCGATAAATTTTAATCGAGTGCCTATTAAGCCGACGATTTTAGTTTGCATACTGGGCAATGCATTATTGAATACAGTAAACTAGTATTTAGTTTCATAAGTTAATTACTTTTTGAGATATCAGTATTACCACATTAAAAAAAGTTATTTCGCGGAAACTCCGCACGTGCAAAAGAAACGCTCCCTTTTTCTTGCTTCGTTTACAAATTATAATTATGTAAATATCTCCGGAACCATTAAGAATTTTCATTCAACTTTATTTTTACGTTATTAAAATTATGGAAAGAAAATCGATTTACTTTGTACTTTGATACTTTGTACTTTGATTTATTTACTTTACACAGCACTTTGGATTATATAAAATGGAATTTAATACAACATAAGGCCTTTTTATAAATATAATAACTCAGAAGTCAAATTAAGCTCACTACAAAAAATTGGTATAACTTCAAAAATTGGGGTAAAAATTTAATTTTTTCAAATATCTCGAAAATGGTATGACATAGATAAAAAGTTTGAATTAGCCATATTGCCATATTTAAAGACCTAGTTATTGATATGAAATTTGTTGAAATTGCATCCACACAGGTGGTTGCGGATTAAAATTTGGAAGTTAATTTTTCAAAAAGAGAGTAAAAAATAAAGTATATTAAAATTTTGTTTACAGATTTCAAACCTGCGTAAAAATATCTAATTGACCTGTTTTTGCCTAATTTCCTAATATTAATACTAGGGTTAGTTAATTAGAGGGTAATTGTGTCGATATAATCGTACTATTCGAGCAATTCAAGAACTTTTTCACGGAAAGTAGTTTAAGACGATTAGAATAAGGTAGTATTGAAATTAGGCTTGTTCTATAACATATTCAAATTTCATCAGAATCGATAGGTCCGGCTTTATAGAACAATTAATAATTAAATTTTAAAAATGACGAAGTAACAAAATGTATGCATTGAAGTAGCAGATAACATTAAAATATGTTTTTTGATTAGCTGATTTAAAACAAAAATTGTAATGAATAATTTCACACAACTTTCTGTGGACTGACGGAATACTTTCGCGGACCAGCAGCCGAGAAACACTGGTGTAGATAGTGACCGATATAGATATGCCAAAACAGCAATTTTTAAGAAAGCGAACGATGTCGCGGGTACATTTAGCAAGTATATTTACTTGTCAATAACATTACAGGCTCAATAACATTACTCAAGATGGCTGCCTTGTAGTTGATGAAATTGAGTGGATCCTACTCAAAACTTAAATATTAAAACTTAACCAATATGTAAACCAAAATTGGTGCTTTTGTCCGGCGTGTCCACATCTAACCAATATTTTGCATTAATCTGTCTAACTAAGAGGTTGGGTATAACATGTATTTTTTTCAAAAAAAAATTAAAAATTCCGATTTTGGATTTTTTATAAAAATCAGTTTTTTGGATTGTGGGGAAAGGGTTAAATTTGAATTGCATTATCATGTTATATGTTAACTTAAAGCCCTTTTAATTCTGAACTTAATGGTACCAGTTTCAACTTTCTAGGGCCAACAGTTTTTGAGCTATATGTGTTTAAATATTTCAAAGCGATCTTAAAAATTGCGGTTTTTGGATTTTAAAAATTGTTATAACTCAAATACGAATGTTCAAAAAAATATATAACTTTTTGGTGAAAAAAAAAATATAACTTTTGGTGAAACTATTCACCAAATATCATGCATTTTCAGAACATTGATGTTTAAAATAGTGTTTTTTTTTTTTTTTGGTTAATTTGATATGGACTAACCCTTAGAGGAAGTTGATTATAAAATTGTACATAAACCCGGAAAGTTTAACACCAATGTTGATGGCCCTTTCCAGAGTTCAAATTTCTAACATAAATATAAACGAAACTGAAAGTAACACTTCCATACACGTGACGCAACATACAACAGATGATCAAACAACACACAGCGCCAACGAATACGATTCTTCTTTTATACAAATATCAGAAAATCCACTTACCGATTTTAACCATCAATTTATTTTCGAACAAGTTAGTAATAGATCGCAAGTAACAATAAAAGTCTTATTATTTTAACACTAAAAAACGACATACCGTTCAACTTCCATATTAATATGACGAAATATTAATCGATATTTTTAAACAATTCGTTTCACCAAAAAATTAACAGGTGTTTATTGTTCTGATAATAATTTATTAACAAAATTCAAAAAGTTTATTCGGAATATTTTTCTCAAAGAAAATAATTTAGGTTAATAAGATGTACTAAAATAGTAACCGACGGCGATGGATGACGACGAACAAGACAAAATTATCTGGGATTACCATAAAAGTAGTAACCACCGAGGTATTACTGAAACTATAGCATATTTGAAACGGGAATATTTCTTTCCACGAATGAAATCAAAAATTTCTTATTTCAAACTAATTGTAAAGTTTGTAATGAGAACAAATATGATCGCCAACCACCCAAACAAAAATTTCAAATTACACGAACACTCGGTAAACCCCTCGACATTTTACATTGTGAGTTATTCTTCCTAGATAAATTAATAATTTTTACCATAATCGATAAATTCTCTAAATTTGGACAAGGATACACAATTAAAAGTCGAAACAGTACACACATATTTGAAAAATTAGCTAAATTTATAGCAGCATACGGTAGACGAAAAACACTCGTAGTCGGTTCAGAAAAAAACTTCGACTCAATAAAGTTTAAACAATTTTGTGAATAATACAACATAAACTTACATATCACCTCTATTAGAAGCTCAAACTCTCCTATCGAATGATTCCACTCTACCCTTTTGGAAATTTATCGCTTAATCCGTAACGATCCTGAAATTCTTTGAAACATAAAAGTCCAAAAATTAAACTCTTGCAAGCTATATTTACTTACAATCATTCGATACATTCAAGCACAAAATTTACACCCTATGAATTATTCATTGGCAGAAAATATGATATTCAACTAAAACTCAACTAAAAATTTACAAGAAAATCAACAACAACTATACAATAAAGCAAACGAATACGTTTTTCAGAAAAAAAAAACGTGAAAAAAACATTAAACTAAATCAAAATCGACACGAGCCCCTTACATACACACCCAATAAAACCGCATACTATACCGAAAATAAACGCGATAAAAAATTACACCCAAAATTCAAACAAACTACTATTAAACAAAATAAAAAGATTATCGTGACGGATATTAAGAATAGAAAACTCCACAAACAAAAATTAAAAGGACCTCGTAAATTGCAGGTTATTGATGACAACGATAGTTCGGACTCAAAGGGTCGAAGTAAACGACCTGACCCACAACCCAGGCCTGTTAATGATGAACCTAGGTCAGGCCCTAGTCACGAAAACATGATCACTACATTCATATCATAAATCTAAATAACTATAAAGAAAATTTGGACAGTATCGAAAAGTCAATCAATTTAATCCCAAAAAAACGAACATACAAAACAAATTCAAAATATTATAAATTTTAGTAAAACGTGGACTCATTAACGGTTTAGGCTCGATAATCAAACAAATTTCCGGTAACATGGATAATGAAGACGCATTAGAATACATTCCCACTGCGCGCTATGCGATGCGAGGCTTTGCTATGCGATGCTAGGCTATGCTATTAACTTTTTCTATGTTTCAAAATGTGTTCACACTGCGTACTCAATCTAGTATTGTATTTCATAGCGAGCGATCATAAGAATTAGGGATGAGCGATGTCGGTAAAAAACATCGACATCGAACTATTGATTCTTTTAATTTGTCGCCATCGAACCATCGATGTTCTTATAAAAATATCGAAACATCGATTGTTGACATCAATGTTGAAAACGAGCGCGAAAATTTGAAAAAGTTATAAAGTTATATTTAAAATAGATATACAATAGCATTCATTCAAAATTTTCAATTTTTCTTTTCAATTATCAATAATAAATTTAATTTAGTATCAAAATTTTTAATGTAGATTAAAAAATATATAAATAATATACCTATAAAAAATATATTTTCATATTTTATATTTTATTGTTTTGTATAGTCTTAACCGTTGATCCCATACTGGCGAACGGCATCGAATGACTTCAATAAGTTTTTGCACACCCATCACTGATGATTGAATAGCATAATACTGGCGAGTTCAGGCGATAACATGCTAATCAAACATGCTAAATTGTTGCGTATAAAAGCTGCTACTACCATAGCACCGCATCGCTGTCCATAGCGCGCAATGTGCACATTCAAATATGTTCTTGAATGTTTGTTTTTATAGCATTGCGTCGCATAGCAAAGCCTCGCATCGCATAGCGCGCAGTGGGAATGTACCCTTAATAAAGATATCGACTTATTACGGACAAATCAAAATAAAATAACGGACCAATTGAATAGACAAACAACTATCAATTTACAAATGATCGAACGATTCAAAAATATTTCAAAACACATAAACGAACAGCAAAATATAATAAGTAGTTATTTACGAAATATTTCAAAAGATCTAAATTATTTCGTTTTCATACAATATATTAATCAGACAAATTTTAATACTAATACGCTTAACGACCACGTTAAAGATATTATTCAATCAATAAATTTGGCTAAGCTCCAAACCTATCCTGTTACCATCAGAATTAAGCCATGCCTTTAACCTTTTAAAAACCCAAGCCATACCCATCGTATCACATGAACAACTCTACGAATTTTTAAGCCTGCAGGCCTACTACAATGACTCAAACATTATTTTCAATATCCGCATACACAGATTCTTCCTAAACAAATTTTCACTTACTTATTTAGAACCTATACCTAATATTAACCTAAAAACGATAAAA
Source organism: Brachynemurus nebulosus (assembly GCA_035578155.1). NCBI lineage: Eukaryota > Metazoa > Arthropoda > Insecta > Neuroptera > Myrmeleontidae > Brachynemurus > Brachynemurus nebulosus. The sequence continues at coordinate 2,491,763 of JAPWDM010000016.1, forward strand.
ATTGCATATCAATATGCCATTTTTGGCGAGCATCAATTGTATTTGGTCGATAAAGCATGCCCAAAAATTGAGCAAATTTACATATGCGAACCGAAAACAACCAGCACGAAAATGAAACATTCAGAATGAACCTTCTTCTCAATCAACATGGTAGATGCACATACGAGGAATACAACAACGTCTTCGAAATCAAGCAGCTACAAAATAATTTCACTGTAATAAAAAATTCACAAGGAATAAAATTGACCTCCACTTGTCGCATTGAAAATCGTAACGTAACTGGTACAATCATAACACACTTCGACGACTGCTCAGTAAAAGTAAACCAAATGGAATACAAAAGTCAGACTATGCAATCTTGGAGTGAAATTCATCTCATACCTACCTACAATCTTCAAGTCAACATTTCCAACGTCGAATCAAAACTTAATCTTAAAAAGCTGGAAAATTTCCACATCAAAAACACGGAGATACAGTTTATGAGTGTTGTAAGAAAAAATTTAACGATAATTTAAATAACCATAATATTAAAGTGGCGCATATTGCTAAAAACCTTCAGAGTTTAAACTTAAACAAACTCGCGTTAACCGAAGCCCCAACAACGAGTTCTATTGATGCGGCTTCAGCTCAACAAACATTTCAAATGTTATAAATGATAGAAAAATAAAATTTTTCTCTCCTCATTCTGTACAAGGTTACTTTATATTTTTATTAGACAGTGGCGCAACCGTGTCTCTGATAAAATCAAGTAGTTTAAACCCTAATTATCAAACATTAATAGAATCTAACATTAAAATTAATATAAGTGGTATAACATCCGAAATTATCCCCACACATGGTTTAGTACACATTAATTTAGAATTTGATAAACAGTAGTATATTGTGCAATAAGTGCGGGAAATTGTCGATTGCCCGCGAAAGCGAAGTTGAGCGCACGAACGTAGTGAGTGCGCTCATTCGCTTGAGTAGGGCAATCGACAATCCCGCACGAGTTGCACATACTATTTTTTATTACGAATTTCACATAGTTTTTTCTATTATTATCACAATTTTTGACATTTTTATTACTTTTTAAAATAATTATTTTAAGTGTTCGTCATTTTTTTCTGAAGTAATTGTCGTTTAACTTACTTTATTGGTGGTTTCTATAGAAATAATTATGAAATATTTATTAAATGAAAAATTAAGAGGCGGCTTTGCGTGTTTTTGATTAAATTTTGCGTGTTTTATTGTCAATTTGCGTGTGGAAACTTACTTTCCACACGCAAAAAAGTGTGCGGGAAGAGTACAGTGGGCAAACAGCTATTTTGCGTACAGAAATGTGTGCGCCAAGTTAGTACTTCTCCCGCATGAGTAATAAAAAAATATTTTCATAAGTTTCACTTGGTAACAAACGATAGCATTCTTCTAAATGGAATTCTTGGAGTTGATTTTTTAAGTAAATATAACGCTATTATGAATTTTAAAAATAATACAATTACTTTAGAAAATACAAGTAAAATTTTTTCCTTAACAGATAGGCATAGTGAAATATTAAAACAATTACGAACTAACCATTTAAATGCAAAGGAAAAATCTTTATTAGAAAAAATTATTCTTAAACATAACAAAATAGTTAAATTAGAAAACGATCCACCGGTTGTACTAATTTAATTGAGCATGAAATTCCCATAACAGATAATATTCCAGTAAAAAGCAAAATCTATCCTTTACCAAAACCCTTATTAGAAGAAGCACAAAGACAGGTAGGAGATTTATGGGCTAATAACATAATACGTAAATCTAAAAGTCCGTATAATAGTCCAGTGTGAATAGTCGATAAAAAACCAGACGCATCAGGTAAAAAGAAATACAGGATGATTATTCATTATAGAAAATTGAAGCAGAAAACTGTCCCAAAAAATTATCCGATCCCTGGTATTGATGAAATATTATCTAACTTAGATAATAACAAATATTTTTTTGCCCTTGATTTAGCAAGCGGCTTTCATCAGATTCCTGTTAAAACATTTGATATTCCCAAAACTGCTTTCAGTGTCGGTCTATTTCATTATGAATTCTTAAAAATGCCTTTCGGCCTTATCAGCTCTCCGGCTACCTTTTAAACATTAATGAACGAAATTTTTAAGAGAGAAAAAATGTATGTGTTATCTTGACGATCTTATAATTTTAGATAAAAATCTCGAAGAACACCTTAAAAATCTTGACGAAGTATTAACATTGTTTATAATAACTTAAAAATAAATTGGATAAATGTGAATTTTTAAAAACAGAATTAAATCATTTAGGTCATGTAATCCGTTTAGATGGTTACCACCCACAAACTTCGAAAATTGACAAAATTTCAAACTTAAAAGAACCCCAAAATGTCAAACAATTACAAAGTTTTCTTGGAACGACAAGTTATTATAGAAAATTCATTTCTAACTACGGATTAATTGCAAAACCATTAACAAACTTACTAAGAAAGAATGTACCATTTAATTTTGATACAAAATGTAAAATTGTTTTTGAAACCTTGAAACAAAAATTAACCTCTGCTCTTATCCTAAAATATCCCGATGATAACAAAATGTTTTCAATTGCTACAGACGCGGCTAAAAATTGTATAGGTGGCGTATTAACACTTAACAAATCACAGGAACATTATTCCATCGTGGAAAAGGAATGTCTTGCAATCATAAAAACAGTCAAGCATTTTCATCATTTTCTTTATGGTAGGAAATTTAAAATAAAAACTGACCATAGGGCTCTTGTTTGGCTTTATAATGTAAAAGACCCAACCTATTTGTTGGTTAGATGGCGATTAAAATTAATAAATTATAACTACGAAATTAAATATATTCCAGGAAAAACTAATCATGTAGCTGATTTGCTAAGTAGATCAATTTTGTACTTCATGACGGACAAAGACAAGTCATTTGAAGATTTCAATCATTTTAACAATAATCATACCAGTAAAATTGAATATCTAACACCAACTTATATAAAGGATATAAAATCACTAATTATTCCAATTTCAAAAGATCACAAAATCAACGATAGTTTAAAAACATTTTTACTAAAAAAAAATTATTGAAATAGATTTAATCAATTCAAATTTAGGACAAGTTTTTCGTAACGAAACGGACGAACAGACATTAACTTTATTTACAATTAAAAATCAAATAAGCGATCAGTTAGATCTAAAAATTCTGTTTAACACAATAGGTGAAATTGCAGAAACTTTCAGTGACGAAAATGTAACAATTGACATCTCTCATATTGATAGTAGTATTCAAAATAACTATTTTCAAAATTTAATAAAGTATCATTTTTCAGAAAAGATTAAAATTATAAATTTAAATGACTTTATTTTTTGTAATAAATCTACTAACTTAGGCAATCTAGATAACGTTAGTGTTAACAGTTTTGATTATACAGACGACACGAACAATAAAAACTATGCAAATGAAAATAATTCTGAGGAACCACAATTAATTCGCGGAAATGAAGAAAAACTTAAATTATTAAGACAATACCACGATCATCCCTTAAGAGGTCATTCAGGGGTAAAACGCACTTTTGAAGAATCACGGAAAAAATACTTTTGGAAAGGCATGAAAACTTTTGTTGAAAATTATAAAAAAAATTGTCAAACGTGTCAAAAATCCAAACCTTCCCGAATACCTAAATCCCCTATGATAATAATTACCACTGCTAGAAATTTTAATGACGAAACCTCACTTGATTTTATTGACCCACTACCTGAAACTAAAAATAACAATAGATTCATTTTCACTTTGCAGGATAATCTAACTAAACACCTACAAGCTTTCCCGATGCCCGATAAAAAAATAGAAACGGCTACTATATATTTTCTAAAATACGCCAGTACCTGCGTTTTCCTCCCTACATATTGACCGACCAAGATGCAACCTTTACTAGCGCTTTATTTAAAGAAGTCAGTAAATTATTTTCAATAAAACACAAAACTACCTCCTCATATCATCCACAATCAAATGGTTCTTTAGAAAGATCCCACGCTTATTTAGAAAATTATTTACGATCATATATTAACGAAGATTTAGACCACTGGGATGAAATGATATATCTTGCAACATTTTCATACAACATTCATATCAATAGGTCCACTAACGAAACCCCATATAAATTAGTATTTGGTAAAGACCCGTTAATTCCAAATGTTTTAAATCATCCGAACAAACGAACATATCAGATTTAACTGAAGAAATTCAAAATAAAATTTCAAAAATTAGAGATACAGCTAGGAAAAATCTAATTAAAAGTAAAAACATTAACAAAAGTTCATACGATACAAATTCTAAACAACGTCAATTTAAAGTAGGCGATCTCGTATTTGTTAAAGAAGAACAACATGGTCCCGGTAAACTTACTGACAAGTTTCGCGGTCCCTTTAAAATAATTCAAACCTACCCCTCCACGAACACAGTTAAAATAAAAATGACAAAATTTGATAAAATATATCATGCTAACAGCCTGAAACTTTATGTTTCAGATGAAGCTTTCAATTGGAATAATGATAGTACTTCTGCTGATCCAAATGAGCCAATCGCACATTCAAGTAGAGAAAATCAATAAATCATCTGGCATATTTTTCAAAAAATTAGATGATGCAAAAATATCCACCCAAAAACTTACTTTAGTTCATTTTATAAATACCACTATATTCATAGATAATTTAAGGTTAGTACAAATTCACTACTCTAATTCGATAACTTTATGTAATAAAATTCCAATACAAAACCCTAATGCAGCCACATTTAAATTACAACAAAAATTAATATTGCAACAAATAGAAGAAATAAAATCTTTAATAAATACGTTAAAAATGCATAGACAAAAAAGAGGCTTAATTGATGCCGGTTTAAAAATTCTAAAATGGTTAGTCGGAATCCCGGATTCAGACGATGCCGTTTTTTACAAAAATTCAATCAACACACTTATTGACGGTAGAAAAAATACCCAAAATATTATGAAAGATCAAATTAAAATTTTATCGGAAACAATGTCCACTTTAAATAAAACTTGAACAAAAATTCAAAATGCAGAAAATGAATTAAATTCTAATATTAAAAGTTTTAATAAATATATGGCTGATTCAGAAGCAGTAATAAATAATAATCAATTAGAAATTGCTGTACTCGATCATTTACTGTTGTTAAAACAAATTAACGATATAAATTTACGATTGCTCCAATCTTATAGTACAACTTTAACGTTAATAAGACATGGGGTGGTGAGGACACCTATAGCAGCTGCCCTTGGCACCCGTGAGGGATATTTATCCCCCATTGGTGTCAAAGAGGCTAAGGGTTCCAGGGGTAGTTTATGCGCAATACAGTAATCTTCGGATTCCATTAGCCTCTGACTATCCAGGATCGGCACCGTTCCTTCTCGAGGTACCACCGTTTTCACAAAAGATGCCGGATCTAGAGGAGAAATCCTCGATCGTTCATTTTTTAACCTTGTTTTTTATTTCTTTTCGTTTTTATTGTTTTTTGTTTTCGTTATTTTTATTTCTTTTGTTTCAGATTTTCTTTTTTCTTTTGTTTCCTTTTTGTTTTTTGGTTTTGTTTTGTTCTCATTCTTTTTGTTGTCCCAACTTCAAGTCATCTTCGGGACCCACACTAGCTCGTGTGTGGCTTAGCGGCGTTGCCTGGAAAAGGGGATCCTGGTGACTGAGGGAAGCCGTTACTTGCGAGTACGGCGGAACAACACGTCACTTTGGCCCTGGCTTCAGGCATAGACCGTGGCTGCGGTTATGCACCGGCCGCAGTAAATTCGAGCGCCCCGGGGTCGTGCGTGTCACTGGGGCAATGGGCTTCGTCCCTAGGGCCCCTCATTCCCGTATCCCTGGCGTGGGAGTCCCACGTCCCTTATGAGGCTCCGTGGAGGGTGGGGAGCGGGGTGGGGGTATTTTTATATTAATTCGCATGGGTGATGAAAAACAAAATACTTCTATGGGCGAGTCCGGGCCCAAAAATACGGACGCGAACCAAGCTCCACCGCCGTCATCTGGTGGGAGCAACAGTAGCGGGGGTACTCCAACTACGCCTGCTACATCATCGAGTGTAGCCCTACCGCCATCTGGTGGTGCTACCAAACCTTCCGGGGGTAACCCTCCTCCGCCCAAAAAAACAAAAGGGAAACATCGTGGACGTCCGATGCATTTGGACGCCCCAAGATCGCTAGATAAAGAATTTTTAAAGTTTTTAGTTTTGAAGCCGACGGAAGCGGACTTTAGTAAAATAAGTCCCTTCCAGCTGGCGAAATTAGTGAGTGAACATATCGGGCAGGTAAAGAATGCCAAACTATCGGGCAAAGGGTTGCTCGTGGAGGCATTCTCACCGGCACAATCCGTGAAAATTCAGCAACTAAAAAATTTAGGGCAGTACGCTATAGAGGTGACACCACATGGAGCATTAAATTACTCCAGAGGTGTCATCATGCATCCATCCCTGGCGTACTGCACTCCTGATGAGATAGTGTCGGAGATGTCTTCACAGGGGGTTATCGAAGCTAAGAGGCTTAAATATAACCGGGGCAAATATCCAAACTCGCCCCTGATACTATTAACTTTTAATAAGACCACCTTACCAAGAGAGGTGGTCTTGGGCCTCTTCAGCAAAATCGACGTTCGCCCGTTCATTCCGGCACCAATGAGGTGCTTTAAATGTCAGAAATACGGGCACGTTTCGCAAAGATGTAACATCGAGCAACAGATCTGCGTGTGCGGTAGGCCGTTGCATGAAGGACGGCCATGCGACGACCCAATAAAATGCATAAATTGTGGGGGCAATCATTCTGCCAAATCGAGAAATTGCCCCATCTTTAAACAGGAATCCGCAATTCAAGAGCTGAGAGCCCTGGAGAGGTTATCCTACCCAGAGGCAAGACGAAAGCTCTTAGGCAACACGCCTCGTCGCTCAGCTCTTGAGGGATATGCACGCGCTGTTGCGGCCCCCGCCCCTACAGCGGCTCTAAAGAACAACGAAATCTACGAACTAAAAGAAGCTATGCGTCAAATACAATTAACGATGCAGACCATGCAAGAGAATTTAATGCGCTCAGTGGGTGTATCTATGTCTACACCCACCCCAGCCGCTGTTGTGTCAGCCAAGGTCCCTGAGACCAAGAGGGTGCTAACAACTACCCCTCAGGGACCTGTCGTAAAAACTGTGACGTCTTCACCAAAGACAAGACCGAAGTCATCATCAGCATCACCAAAAAAATCACCGAAAAGTAGAAGACGCCACAGTGAGGGGGAGAAGGAGGTGGCAAAACCAAGGTCCCCTAAAAAGGGACCCTCCACCACCACCTCGGAGGCAGAAACCATGCTCCCTCCTCAATCGACGGTGCCACTGCCACAACGGCCAACGGCACCGTCCCGACCGGGCACACCCGAACGCCCGGTCACCCCCCCTCCCGAGTCGCTCTATCCAAACACCGATGAGCGACTCGGAAAGTACGACCGCGTCGGTACGTACGGGTATGAAGCGCCCAACGTCCGACGCGTACACGAACACCTCGGCCACAGAGTCCGATAATTCGGACGCCGAGGTACGAATTATTAAAAAAAAGAAAGGCTGGCCAAAGGGGAAACCTAGGAAGTAGCCACACTTCCTAGAGCAACCCAAGTAGTAGCAAAAATGGCTCTCATACAATGGAACTGTAATGGTGTAAAACATCATTACTGTGAATTGCAGATGCTTCTGGCTGAGCACACGCCTATGTGCGTGTGCTTACAAGAAACACACTTAAAGCCGGCGGAAAAATTTTCAATAAAAAATTACCATATCCGCCGGCACAACGTAAGGCCAGACATCAGGGCGAGGGGGGGTGTTGCCATCATTATAAAAGATGGCGTCCCCTTCCGGGACCACCCATTAAACACCCCCCTACAAGCTATTGCAGTACAATTTTTAAAACCGCCCCAGTTCACAGTATGCTCGGTCTACCTACCAGACTTCGACTGGAATGTCGAATCCCTGACCGAGCTTACCTTACAGTTACCACTTCCATTTTTGTTATTAGGAGATTTTAATGCTCACAGCCCTATGTGGGGCTGTGGCACAAGAGACGCCCGTGGAAGACTCATCGAACGTTTTCTAGATGAGTCTGAAACGGTCTTGTTGAATTCCGGTGAAGGTACTTTTATTAATGCAAGAACCGGTGAGTTGTCGGCTATCGACTTATCACTTGGCTCACCGGTCATGGCACACCGTTTTGAGTGGACGCTGGCGTCACACTCATACGGAAGTGACCATATACCTATTATTTTAAATAGTACCATGCCGATGACTCCACAATCGTCTTCGCCGAGATGGCGTCTCCGTCAAGCTGATTGGGATATGTACGTTGATTCATTCCGTACACCCGAGCTGACTGGAGACGTAGAAGATGATGTGGAGCAAATGTCCTCCAGTGTCATTGAAGCAGCATACAAGAGTATTCCGAAGTCGTCCAGCATTCCACCCAAACGTCACGTACCATGGTGGAATGAAGTCGTGAGTGTAGCAGTTGCAGAGAAAAAGCGGGCGTACAACGAACTCAGACGTCGCCCCACGCAGGAAAATGTGATAGCCTACAAGCGTGCGCAAGCACGCTGTAAACGCATAATTAAAGAACAGAAGAGGCTATCATGGGAGCAATATGTTTCGGCCATTAATACCTCCACTTCAACTTCGGAGGTATGGAGAAGAGTGAGAGCCATTACAGGGAAATTCTCCCGTTCACCTATGCCCTCCCTTCTCATCGTCGACGGTCGGAACATCACTGAACGCGCAGAAATAGCTAATTGCTTAGCTAAGCACTTTGAGCGCGTCAGTGGCTCCCAGAATTATGACCCGGACTTCCTGCGGATCAAGATCGAGCACGAACAAAACGAACTTGATTTTTTCTCAGATGAATCCCTCCAGTACAACCAACCGTTTTCTATGCAAGAATTACTGGAGGCGCTTCGGGGATCTGGGGATACTTCCCCTGGACCTGATGAGATCCCCTACGCCATGATCCGGAACCTGCCTTATCCTGGTAAGTGTAGGTTACTGGATCTGTATAACGAAATTTTTAGGCAAGGCGTTTACCCTCCGCAGTGGCGAGAAGCTACCATTATTCCGCTGCTAAAAGAGGGTAAAGATTCATCGCAACTATCTAGCTACCGTCCAATATCCTTGACTTGCTGTTTCAGCAAGGTATTGGAAAAAATGGTGAACAACCGTCTCGTCTGGTGGCTGGAATCCCACAACCTTATACCTAAACATCAATGTGGGTTCCGCCGATACCATTCGACTACGGACCATCTTGTTCGCCTCGAGAATGCCATTCAAGACGCCTTTCTCCAACGAAAACACCTTGTGGCTGTGTTTTTCGATTTGGAGAAAGCTTATGATATGACCTGGAGGTATGGCATTCTCAAGAAGCTGCACGACTGGGGTTTAAGAGGTAACCTCCCTCAGTTCGTAAAAAGTTTTCTGACTGACCGTTCTTTTCGTGTCCGGGTTGGTGACACTGAGTCTGAGGCCCACTCCCAGGAGAATGGTGTTCCTCAAGGCTCCACCATTAGTGTCACCTTGTTTTCAATCGCAGTCAGTAATATTGCAGCTTCAGCCCCAATTCGTCGTTGCTTGTACGTTGATGACCTCACCATATTTTACGCAGCCGATTCCATCGAGGATATTCAACAACGGCTGCAACAAGGCATCAACGAAGTGGTGACTTCTGCAGAAGCTCTTGGTTTTCGCTTCTCACCTCAAAAAACATCGGTGGTTCACTTCTGCAGAAAGCGCAACGCACATCCGGATCCTGTCCTCACTTTAAAAGGATCCAACCTTCAGTGCGTTGATAGCGTCAGGTTTCTAGGACTTATTTTTGACAAACAACTTACGTGGCGTCCACACCTCCAAGCCTTAGCTGCAAGTTGTCGCAGGACAATAAACATGCTTAAGTGCTTGGCTGGTGCATCGTGGGGTGCGGGCCGGGAGTCGTTGCTTCGCCTGTATCAATCGCTAGTTCTGACTAGGATTGATTACGGCAGCATTGCTTACTCCTCCGCCCGGGCGTCTGCGCTTCTACTCCTAGATCCTGTTCACCATGCAGGCATACGACTGGCTACGGGAGCATTTCGAACGAGTCCTTCTATGAGCCTCTGCGTAGAGTCGGGTCTGCCTCCGCTGCGACTGAGACGTGAGCGTCTCTTGCTCAATTATGCAGCGGGGGTATATGCAACACCTACGCATATTAATCACCCGACTCTATTCAGATACCGTTTACAGGGGCTCTATGGTCGACGTCCCACCATAAGTCGACCAGTGGCCGTTCGAACGCAGGAGTTATTAGAGAGTCTGCACTTACAGTTCGCCAAGGTACTTCCCAAACGTCCTATGGAAGTACCTCCTTGGCTGATCCCTAACGTAAGGTGTCGTTAAGACCAGTTCATTCGAATATCGATCCCGCTTTTACGAGATCATTAGCGAACTTGACTCTCTCTGCATATACACAGATGGTTCCAAAACCGCTACGGGTGTTGGAAGTGCCATCGTCATTCGTGACGATCCTCACGCTTGGTCACTTCCTCCCCAGGCCACTGTGTATACTGCAGAATTATTTGCTATTCTGCAAGCCCTGCGATTCTGTCGAACATCCGAAGACAGCGCATTCCTCATTTGTTCCGACTCGTTGAGCGCGTTGCAAGCGATCTGCCACTCTCATACCATCGATCCACTGGTGCAGAACATCCGAACGTGTCTCTACATGCTCCGCCAAAAGTCTATCACCTTCTTTTGGATTCCCGGACATGTGGGGATACCTGGCAATGAACTCGCCGACCAGGCAGCACGTCATGCAGCCGAAGTCGGTGAGCCACAAGACATTGCCATTCGCCCAGAGGATCTGAGAGTGTGCATTAGATCCGCGATCGATCAGAAATGGCAACGTGAGTGGAACAACCTCACGGCTAAGCTCAGACAGGTGAAACCTGAGGTCCGAAGAACTCCGGCACCTGTAAATCTGAGCCGGCGAGAGAGTGTGGCCCTGACGCGTTTACGCTTGGGCCACACGGCGTTAACACATCGTCATCTTCTCGCCGGTGAGGATCAGCCAAGGTGCGCCGCCTGCGGGACGGCGCTGACCGTGAGGCATATAGTTGAGGAATGTGTAACCTTTGAGCCATTGCGCCAGAGGTTGCAGCTCCCAGGTAGTGTAGCCGAAGCTTTAGCTTATGATGCAGTCTCTGAAAGAAAGATGCTTGAATTTCTCAGAAATTCGAACCTTCTTCAGAGACTGTAGGGGCTTTACATCTCAGATTTTACAAGTCGTCTCGTTTTGTCTCCCCCGATATTTTAAATTTTATTTTTCAGCATTGTGTTTTTAAAAATATGTGTTTTCAAGATTTTTGTGAGTGTCCTAACTTATTTATTTATTGCCCATACCCTGATCCAGCTGGTCTGGCAGGGTACTTTTAGTCTCTCGTTATGCCACTAAGGGCCTTTTACACCCTTAGTGGTACTTTGTTATTCATACATATTTTGTTGTTTTTGTTATTGTTTTTTATCGATGTACCACCGAAGGCCTTTTACACCCGAGGTGGTACATCATTTGTTCTTTTTTCTGTGATATCTTGTTATGCCGCTGTAGACCTGTTGTTATGGTTCTACAGCGGTATTGTTTTAATCCCTTATTGCTTCACTGGTCGGCCTGTGGCCTCCCAGTGACGCAATAAGTTTTATCTGTGATTATATCTGTGATATATATTTCTAGTCTCTGTGTTTCTCTAGTCGGTTCTCTCCACTCCGAGGCCTTTTTCACACCTCGGAGGGAGTCCCAGCGATGGCTTCCAGGCCTTGGTGACCGGACGCTTTGTCTAGTACTTATCGTACCGTCACCAAGGACTGTCCGCTCTTTTTAAGCCCTGGGATGGCAGGGCTCATCGTTGGATTTTATATGTGTATGTTTGTCCGTTGTCTATTGCATTTATGTGTTCCTGTCTTTACGTGTTGTTTTTATTTTTACTGTGTTTGGCGGCGCATGCCCTTAGTAGGCGATGCCGCCGGGTGCTGCTGACCGCGCCATCCACCGGCAGCAATACCCCAATTTTAACAAAAAAAAAAAAAAAAAAAAAATAAGACATGGTATAATTGATTATAACGTAGTAAACCCAGCAACGTTGATTAAGGAATTGCAACCCTTAACTTCAGTTGAACTACCTTTGCCATTAAATGAAAATTACGTTGCAGATTATTATAAAATAATGGCAATCAAATCTTTCTTTAAAGAAAACGTATCAGTCATATTATTAAAAATACCAATCACTCAAATAATGGAGTATTCATTGTATCAAACATACCCATTACCTACTCCTCATAAAAATTCATCCAAAATATCTTACATAACAATTGATTATCCTTATATAATTACAAGTAGAAGCAAATCACAATTTGCCTTATTAAAAAATTTAAATGACTGTATAAATATAGATAGCATTTTTGTTTGTTCAAATATTAAAACTATAGAGAGACGATCAGATAACATATGCAAACTTGAAGTTTTCGACTTGGAAACCGAAAAGTTACCGCAATCATGTAAAACAACAACAATAGAAGCTATTCCAGAAATATGGCAATCGATTTCCGACAAGAAATGGTTATTCATATTAGCTAGGAAAACGAAATGCAATATTTTATGCAACAGTGAAGAAGATGAAGAAATTTCATTGGATAGAATGGGAACTATCGAAATCAATAGTGACTGCCGTCACATCACATCAGAAATCATTTTACAACCAATAGTATCAATGAAAAATATTTCAAGTTACATCAGAATTCCGCAGGTAGACATCCTAGAAGACGACTGCTGTAAATACGTGAATTATGAAAAAACTTTGAAGCACGAAGAAATCAAATCAATAAGGATAACCATTTTGGATCTGAACGAATTAAAATACACACAACATAAACTAAATCAAATGGAAGAAAATCTTCAACGACAGCTGAACAAGCCACTCATTATACATTACGAAAACAAAATCTACGAATGGTTAACATATATTGGAGGATCGCTCGTCATTACAATTGCTTTATACTATCTGCATAAATATGGCATAATTAAATTATTCTTAACATTATTATCTAGTTTATTTAGGTGCCTTACGCCATGTCATAAACGTAATGGAGACACTTTCAATTTTTATAATTGCCTGTTTGGAGAAAACAGACACAGCCAGGTTCAACCACTGAATTCCGAGGTCAGATACGAACCAGCCACTGAGCAACTTCTTACAAAAATAAACAATAGGAGGAGTTCTTCAACTTCTTCCAGTATCACAGAACGACGACCCATCCGTCCCATTTAACTCTAACATCTTTCAAATACTACAAACTCATCTGGACGACGATCCATCCGTCCAATCCAAATACAACAACGATCTCATCAGCATCTCCCACAGGACGTCGTGTCATTCGTCCTATTCAACCTTCAGAAGCCAGAACTCACTCTTCAGAGGAGGGCGATGTCGTGCCGACAGAATTGCTGATGAATTTCCTTTAATATTTACCATCTATAGAATTATTATTTAAAATTAATTCAAAATTATTTATTTAAAATTTAACATTTCCTTTGATTATATTTCATGTATTTCCTTTTTATAAAATCTAGTTGAAAATAGTAAAAATTCAAAATTCGCAATTCACATTTAAGTAATAATAAGTCAATGTTCTAGTAAGTTCGTAACGCATTTTTGCTAGTTAAGCAAGAATATCTCTATAAATTTGTAATTTCAAAAAAACAAAAATTTAGTTCTGGAAAATTTTTTATCATTTTTAACTCGTTACTATGGCCGTCGGTATTTTGAAATTTTCAAAGAAAATTTGTAAAAATAATAATGTTTCGATTGTTGTACGTAATTCTGATCATTGTTGTAATTGTTGTGTTTTTGTAAACTTATAAACTTTTCTCAAAATTAATTCTAAACTTCTGTAAATTGAATTTTAATTTTAAATAAATTTTGTTAATTTCAAATTAGGACTTATTTGTTATAAAAAACCTTAAAATAAATTTCAACTGAAGCAAACTTCTTAAAATTAAAATAAAACAAATCAAAAGAAATAAATAAAATCAAAATTAAAAACTTAAAATAATAATCTAAATCTTTAAAATCTCAAAAATAAAAAACTTAAAATAATAATCTAATAAAAAAAATCTAAAAATAAATTAAAACAAATAACGAAATAATTAAATAAAAAAGAAGTCAAAATAAATCTAAAATAATTAAATTAAAACAACGAAATTATTAATCAATTAAAATAAAATAAGAAGTATTTAAAAGAAGATCATTAAGTAAAAGTTTAAGCAACCCAAATAAGTCCGAAAGCATCAATCTACTCCAGAACTCGGTTTCTCCTGTTTCTCCTAAAAACTTGAGTGGCGATCACCCTTCTGCGGCTCCCAATAAATCGTCCTAGAAGAAGAATACTGGGTATAGAGATCGTAAGACGATCGTGAGTCAAGTATACTTTCTCATCGAACCGCTTCAGCTTCTTCAGGGCACGACATACATATATATACAGTATATATATATATATATATATATATATATATATATATATATATATATATATATATATATATATATATATATATATATATAAAGGGATACAGAGTGATCCAGAATTATGTACCGTAATTGCTGGAACTGATAGTACGTCCAAAAATAATGGTACCTTTTCAACTGCACTTTTTTCCAAAACTCAATAACGAAGAAGAAGTAGAACGTAACACCGGAAAGAAGTTAGAGCCGAAAGTTTAAAAATCTTTTTGTTTTTTATATGGTTAAATTGCTCCCAAATTGCTCCTTTGAAATCAGTAATTGCTCCACCTGAAACTTAATTATTTAATTAGTTATTTATAAAGAAAAAAAATTTTTTTCCGTTATTTAAGTTATCAAAATCTCCCAAAATAATACTTTTTTATATAATTTCTTTACGTCAATAAATTGCTCCCAGTTTGCTCTATTTAATTTAAAAGCTAAATCTTAATTTATTTAAATAATTATTAAAATATTTTGTTTTTTTATAATGTTAAGCACTTGTCAAAATTCAATTATCCTTAAATATATGCAAACGACTTAAAGGTGTAATGGATTGCCTATACGTTTTAATAATACATAACCTAATTCATAAGATTTTTTATTTTAATATATTTTAATTATTATTCAGAGAAATTAATAACTAACTTTTAAATTAAATGGAGCAAATTGGGAGCAATTTTTTGATATAATGTAATTGTATAAAAATGTATTATTTGACAAGATTTTGATAATAGAAATAGTCAAACAAAAAAGTTTTTTTTTTTGTAAATATCTAATTAAGTAATTAAGTTCCAGGTGGAGCAATTACTGATTACAAAGGAGCAATTTGGGAGCAATTTAGCCATATAAAAAACAGAAAGATTTTCCAACTTTCGGCGTCAACTTCTTTCCGGTGAACGTAACTAAAATGTAGAGGGGGACTTGTTTTTGTTTTTTTGTTTTTTTTTAAATTTTCTAGCCGCTTTTATATAATGGATTCATATTTTAGGGGTGCGTATGAACAACAGAATAATTTAATTTATGGTACCAATTATTCCCTCACTTATGGTCAGAGGATAATTTGGAAATAGATAATTCTACTTTAAATTACTCGAAAACGGTATTATTTATCGATATGTAACAAGTATACCTTTTTTGCGTGAAATTGTCTGAGGAATCATATTTTTAAGAATTTTTTTTCAATAGCTGCAAATTAAAAAAGAAAGGATGTGATAACTCACACCTACTACCCAAAACTAACGCTTGATCAAAAGTGATGAATAAGTGTTAACATAAATTTAATCCTTAATTTTTTTGTGATTTTTAAAGGGCTGTATTTACGTGCAAAATGATCGTATCGAGACGATAAAAAAAAGCATTTTGAAGCTCCAAGATTCTAGTTTTGAGATCTTTCGTCCAAAAATTTTTAGAAGTAACTCTAAAACAATTATATGCTACGTCAATTTAAATTTTGTCTCTACCGATTATGATTTTAAAATATTTCACCAGTTTCCCAATATTAACTAGAGCTACCGGAATTTGTATAGAACTCTTAATTTTGTACGAATAACATTATAATAAAATTTTATCCAATATCTTTCTTTAAATATTAATTGTAGAGCATAAATACAATAAATAAAAACGATTTAGAAAGTTATTTTTAAAGATATTATAAGTAAAATATTAAGTGCACATGTAAGATTTTAGATTAAGATTGGAGCTTTTAGATTTAACATAACGGCTTTTAGCAAAAACAGGTAAACTAGTATTTTTGATGTAGTTTTCATATTTGAATTAGTATTTTGATTGGTCGAACCATATTCACCCTATTCCAAAATTCACCCTCAATTTTATAGTCAAGGCCCCTCCAGTAGGTCCGACCCTGGATTTGAGTACATCAGTAGAAAGATTTTTGAAAATGAAGGGTTGTGTCAATTTAAACTTTTTTTCTATCTATTTTATTTTTCAAGTAATTTAACAAAATTAAATTTTTTACCAAAACTTTGGGGGTGGATTTCACCCCTTAAATGGCGTTTTTGGCCGATAAAGAAAAATACGTGTCTGTTATTTTTCTGTGTTCTACACACCTACTAAGTTTCATCAAAATTAGGAATTATGACTTCAAGACCTTTACTTGTCAGTCAAATTCGCGAGTAGTGTAGTGCTTGCTTAAAGGCCGGTCCAGACGCAACGTCTTATCTGAACCACTTGTCTGAATCGACAAGTCGTTAAGATAAAACGCAGCGTGCGGACCGCAAAAGGTACGTCTTGCATGATGGAAATGAGGTTGTACGATAAGTCGAAAGTCTGAGCTGCGAGGCATCATTTTATCAAAAATTGGTTCGACAAGTTGGTGCGTCTGGACAAACCTCCATTTTATCGGAAAGATTTGTAGTATTTTTACATAATATCGTAGTATTTGTTGCTTCGATTCCGTGAATTTAAACATTTTTGCATTTAATTTTGTTTTTTATTTATATTATAATTTTATAATGTCTGATCTTCGTCAGTACTCCCGTCAATTTTTGTGCGAATTTGTTGAACTTTATCGGAGATTTCCTTGCTTGTGGTAAGTTAAAAGCTCAGAGTATAATGACCGGAATAAAAAGTCCAGGCATATGAAGTTCTGATCGAAAAATACAAAGAAATTGATTAAACGGCTAACAAGGACCATAAAATGTAAATGTGATGTAACAAGGAAATAACAAGTTACGTAACTTTTTTGACTTGTGGGTGACAACAATTATATAAAATTAGAGTTTTATGTTATATACCTAATTGTTACCTGTATGTTACGTAACAGTTACATGCCATTGTGACTGTAATAAAATGTCACATTTGTGACTGCTATGTTACGTTTAGATGATGTATCAAGGTTGCTTTGATAAAACGTCACAGTGTGACTCTTATGTTATGTCTTCGCAACCTAACAATGTTACTTTGATAAAACCTCATAGAACTGACTCTTATGTTATGTTTTTGTGACGTATTAACGTTGTTTTAATGAAATGTCACAATCATGACTCTTTTGTTGTCTTTGTGACGTATCAGTATTAATAAATATTTCACTTGTCACTTTTGTGAAATGTTTTGTTACCATATTAATTTTAAATGTATCAATTTGCGAGGAATTATCAATTTAAAGATTCAAAGTTTTTTTTTCAATCTATACCCTGTTGGCGTCTGATGTAACTAAATTTCATCCATCCATTTTTGTGTAAGTCGATTTACGTTATTTGTTATATGGGTTATGGGGTTATATTATATAATATAACCCCATAACCCATATAACAAAAAACATAAATCGACTTATGCAAAAATGTATGGATGAAATGGATGGACGAATGTTTTATTAATATTGATACGTCACAAAAACATAACAAAAGTGTCATGATTGTTACATTTCATTAAAACAACGTTAATACGTCGTTAAAACAACGTTAATTTTATTATTAATTTAAAAATGAAACTGTTATGAAAATTCTTGTAAGGCTTTATTTACTATTTTGTGATATATATTAATATATAACGATGAGAGTAAATAAGTGAGTTTGGTCTAGTGGTTAAGACTGTCGATAATTTGAAAGATGCTTCAGCTTGGATAATGGATCGAATCCTGCAACAGTCAACAAAAATAAAAAATAAAAAATAAAAAATAAGAAATAATAATTTAGGTGTATGTATATGACAATAAGTTTTGGTAATATGTGTATGTAATGTTAATAAGAAAAAAGAAAAGGGAATTTTGAATTTGCTTTTTACAAAAGAAGGCGTAAGGCGTATTTTTATCTATAAGGTAACATCAAAGTTATATTTTCCTGAAACGTAACAAGAACATAACAATGTTACGTCACATTGTTACGTTTATAAGTGGGAAATTGTAAGTTACATGTGAGTCATATGTGACACACATTTTATGTAACACGTGACTTTCAGTTCTGTCACTGTGACATAAAATTTACAGAAAAATGTTCACTGGGGAGGTAGTCTATGTTCCTCCATGACAAACGCCGTGAAGCTGAAATTTGAACGGTAAGTTGGAAACGTGTGAACACGCTAATTTTTGTATGTTTTGTCGAACGACTTGCATGAATGTTTTATCGTTCAGATAAGACGTTGCGTCTGGATCGGCCTTTACTTGGGTGTATGTGATGTGTATTGATCTGACGGTTATTATCATAATTATTATGTACGCATTGTCCATGAATTTTTATTTACATATTTACCTGTAATCTTTACCTTTGTACAAGGAAAAAATATTTAATAAAAAAAAGTAAAAATGATTTTCTCTAGGTCAACATTCAGTCAGTTCAATATTGAGATACTTTTAATTAAGTGAAAGTAAAGTATTTTGGAACAAAATATTTAAAACAAATATAGTCGTATGTTTTTAGTTGTTTTAATCATTTTAGTATATCAAATATTGTTTATTCTTTTAATATAAAATAAACTGACTTTACTTAATACAAGTTGCCAATGAATTAAATATTTCCTTACCAGACACCAAATTGTTAAAAAAGCTAATCGACCCCGTAGCGGATATACGTTTAACTTCATTAATTTTGGTATAGGAATTGTTACATAGTTTAAATCATAATATAAACCACAAACATAGTGAACAAACACAAAGAAATAAAAGAATAATTTTATCATTTTGTCGTATTCCTTTATATAATTTTATTTATTAAAAGGAAAGAATAAATGTTATTGTTTAAAAACGCACAACAGAGAAATTATTTGATTAAAACTGCGAACCACTTAATAACGTATAACACTACATGTTAGTTAAATGTACATGATGAGTCTGATCAAACTATCTTGGAAAAAATTCTACAGTGTAGTTAAATATTATGGAGTCACACCAGTATATTAATATTATTAAATTATTATAAGTATTATTTTATTACATATATTGGGTATTATATATATATATGTATATATATATATATATATATATATATATATATATATATATATATATATATATTATAAAGAATAAAAATGGTAGTAACACATTCAGTTAAATAATTAAACACTATAGAATTAAGTGGGAAATGTGACTTACAAGGAAAGGTATCCAACTGTATCTCTCAGAAATTTTTGAAACTTTGGTGGATTGTAGATCTTATTAAAACTATTCACGAGCCATATTTCATTCGTGCCCATAAGCGATTTAAGGGAGTGAAACTCACCCCTGAAAATTTGACTTTTTGCCCAATTTTCTTAAATATCTTGGAAATGGTAAAAGCTTTGGTAGAGAAACTATATATATTTGTAAATGGCACTTTAAGATCTTTATTATGGTACCAAAATTAAAGTCTCACCCCCAACCCCTAATTTTATCCTTTAATTTTTGGTAAAAGAGGAGGCTGTTATGTGTAAATAAAATAATTTTTAATTAATATATTTTACATCACACCAGTTTATTTCTTGTTGCATAAATACACCTTTTGCTAATATTAACTTCGGAAAAATTTTAACTTTTTGATTTAATAATGAGCAAAAATATGGTCAAAGAATCTCGTATTTTATTTCGTATATACTTTAAAGTACATAATTTAGAAAGAAAAAATACACTGCAACACCCCCCCTCCCCACCATTTTTTACCGATATCTATAAAAATCTTATTTACTTATTTATTTGTTTTTATTTATTTGCCTATACAGTTGTCAATATTTTAAGGTTTGTAATCTACACAATAATGATATGGTTTATAAAAAGGTTCAAAACAAAAATATTGTCCACACCAAGCACATCTTATAAAAGCGGTGGTTTACCACATACACTACATTTTGGTACTTCTCTTTCTTTTTTGAAAAAGCAATATGTTATGAATTTTCAAATCTTTCTGGTTGTTGGTCAATATATCCACTTTTATACCATCCATATTTGAACAAATTTTGAAAACGAGAAAACTGATTGTGAGCTAGAGACTGAAGTTTAGAAATATTGCTATGGCGATGTAAATCGTCGATATCATACTCATTTAGAATTACATTATCCGAAAATAATTTGATGAATTGTTTCCAGAGTCGAAATCCATAGACATCCAGAGGTTAAAATACTGACCTTGCTTTTTCAAAGAAGAATTGTATAGATAAATAAAAATAAATAAATAAGTAAATAAGACTTGTATACATGTCGGTAAAGCATGGGGGGGGGGGGGGTTGCCCCCCATTTTGTCTTTCTAAATTATGTATTTTAAAGTATATTGTAAGTTTGTAACAATTCATTACGAAAATACGAGATTCTTTAACTATATTTTTGCTCATTATTAAATCAAAAAGTTAAAATTTTTCCCAAGTTAATATTAATAAAGGGTGAATTAATGCAAAAAGAAATAAACTGGTGTGATGTAAAATATATTAATTAAAAATTCGTTTATTTACACATAACAGCCTCTTCTTTCACCAAAAAGTGCCGGGTAAAATTAGGGGTTGGGGGTGAGGGATGAAACCCCAATGATTTTATAACTTTAATTTTGGTATCATAATAAAGATCTTAAAGTGTCATTTACAAGTATATATAGTTTCCCTATCAAAGCTCTTACCATTTCCAAGATATTTACGAAAATTGAAAAAAAGTCAAATTTTCAGAGGTGAATTTCACCCCCTTAAACCGTTTATGCGCACGAATGAAATATGGCTCATGATTTGTTTTAGTAAGATCTAAAATCCACCAAAGTTTCAAAAATTTCTGAGAGATACAGTTGGATACCTTTCCTTGATAGCATAATCTAATAATCTAAGTACATAATACACTGTTTACTCGTTCTAAGCAACTCAAAAATTGAAATAGAATCATATGCCTTACTGTTTTTACTTCTAGGCGAACTTTATTACCTAAACAGAGTAAGATATATGATTCTATTTTAAGTTGCTTACAGCGAGTAAAAAGTGAACATAATAATCTTTTTTATCTTTGTAAATTTTACGACTGTATGTAAATATCTATGTATGTATTGTGTGTAGGATGTAATGTCTCAGTTTACTAACAAGGAAAGGGCAAGAAGTCGAAAATTCAAAAAAATCTGAAACTTTGTCAGTATATAGAGGGTGGCTACCTAATAACATAAAAAATATCAGTTGCTGCCAAAAAACGTTTTTAAGGGGTGAACCACCCCCTCAAAGTACGAACACAAAAATTTAAAAATCGATGAAATTTTGTTTATACGTACCTTAAAAAGTTCTAGTAACAAATATAACATTATTTTTTGCTTTTACATATTTTTAAGGGTTGAAACCGTCTCTCAACTATGTGTACTTAAAAACTTAAAAATTGGTGATATTTTGTTTATATATACTATACAAAGCTCTAATAATAAATATAACATTATTTTTTGCATCTACAAATTTTTAAGGGTTGAAACCACCCTTCATATCTGTACTTAAAAATTTAAAAATGATGATATTTTGTTTATATGTATATACTATATGCAGCTCTAGTAATAAATATAACATTATTTTTTTGCATCTATAAATTTTTGGGGGTTGAAACTACTCCCTCATATGTGTACTTAAAAATTTATGAATTTATAATATTTTGTTTACATATACTATACAAGCTTTAGTAATAAATATAACATTATTTTTTGCATCCACAAATTTTCCAACCACCCCTTCAAGTGGGTACCTAAAAATTTAAAAATTGGCGATATTGTGTTTACATAGAGACCTAACGATAAATATATTATAAATATATTCTTTCACACAGTTCTAGGGGGTGAAACACCTCCTCCAAGTTGTAAACTAAAAATTTCAAAACTGGCGCACTTTTGTTTACATATACGACAAACACAAAAATCTTACAATAAATATATTAATAATGTGTAAAATTAGTGTAGTACATGTAAACAAAATTTCGTCAATTTTTGTTTCTAATTTCTAATTTGGAAAGGATATTTCACCCCTATAAATTAATGTATGGAGGCAAAAAAAAAAAATTATGAATTTTTTTGTGATTTATTTTTTGTGATATATGAATAAAATCTCGGAATTTTTAAATTTTCAAGTCGACAGCTGAAGGGGTGGTTTCACCCTCTTAAAAATGTGTAGGTATAAAAAATTATATTAGATATATTTATTACTAAAATTCTTAATAGTGTATATAAATAAAATCTCGTCAATTTTAAATTTTCTAAGCACACACCCTCTATATACTGACAAAGTTTCAGATTTTTTTGAATTTTCGACTTCTTGCCCTTTCCTTGTAAGTCAACATAGTACATAGTATCATAGAATACAGTATGTAGTTATTATACAAAATAGATATTACATGATAAAACTCACTTTCCATTAGGAAGTAATACCGGTGGCACCTGCAAAAATTTTCTAAGTAATTAAAAATTTTGAAACATACAGGGTGATAGCTTTGACTGGCGAATTAGGTATTTGACTGATGTAACATTTGATAGTAAAATATAGTGAATAGCATAACGTATGTTCAGTAATAATGATTAACTATTTATATTAATTTTTAAGAAAATATAGATATTTTATTTTTCTAAATAAATATTACAAATTTGGAATTAGCGGCTAAAATGATTAAAACGATTTATTTGGGCACGTCACAACAAGAAAGATTTATATTGCAAAAAATATGTTTTTAAAAAAGACTCCGATAAAGATACTCACATTTGAGATTTTGGGATTTTGGGATATATATATATATATATATATATATATATATATATATATATATATATATATATATATATATATGTATATATATATATATATATATATATATATATATATATATATATATATATATCTTATAATTCAAAGATCCCCTGTTGGCGTCTGATGTAACTAAATTTCATCCATCCATTTTTGTGTAAGCTGATTTATGTTATTTGTTATATGGGTTATGGGGTTATATTATATAACTCCATAACCCATATAACAAATAACACAAATCGACTTATACAAAAATGTATGGATGAAATCGATGGACGAATGATATATATATATATATATATATATATATATATATATATATATATATATATATATATATATATATATATATATATATATATATGTATATGTATATATATACATATATACATGTATACATATATATATATATATATATATACACATATATGTATATATATACATATATATATGTATATATATATATTTACATATATATATATATATATATATATATATATATAGATATATATATATATATATATATATATATATACTGTGTGAGTTTTTCGGGAGTTGCCATTCGATTTATTCCTAAAATATGCATCTAATCGAAAAAAAGTTTATACAAAAAATATTCAAAATAGAGGAGGCCATTCACGAAAAATTGTTCCAGACTTCTAGGACTTACGGCTTTTTTGGAATAGAAAAAAATTTTTTTTTCAAATGGGAACATATGTTAATATGTTTCTTAAAAATTAGTTCATTACTTCAAATTGCCAATTATGCTAAAATTTTCATTATTTTATTTCAAATTGTTGAGAAATTGCATTTTTAAGTTTTAATTTTCAAAACCCGTGGTCAGGTTTGTTTAAACGAACGCAAAAAATACAATTTATTTTGAATTTATACTAGAAAAAATACGAAATAAGTTGTAATGGTATATTCACATTAGCCTCTTACAGTAACAGAAAATTTATTAATTAAATACATTAATTACCAAAATAATTTGTAGTTTTCCCTCAAATATTCAACTTAATATTTATTAAACAGATTATCAAATTACAAATGTTGTTGTAATATTTAATTGTACACCATATTAAAAAGTCAAAATTTAGTACATGTGAAAATGTTATTATTAAAAATCTCTGAAAGTAAATTATAGATGGCATATCTGGATAGTATTGTAGAGCTGTCATAAATAATATGACAGCTCTTTTTTAAATTTAAATTGTTAAATTTTTAAACTCTTTTTTTTTTTTTAAAAAGGGTAAAAAAATTGTCCAAAAAAATATTTTTAATATAAAAATTTTGAAGTATGTATAGTATGTATTTTAACAATACGTCTGAAATTGATGTATTTTAAAAATATTCATAACCTTAATTTATTTTCCAGTAATCTGACCAGACGATCTGATCATGTTTGGAACATATTTTAATGATGTACAGGATAAACTTGAGGTGCTTTCGAAATATTGCATAAAAAATCACCTGACTGTAAATATAAGGAAATCGAAAATGGTAATTTTTCATAAATCACCAAAATTAAAAGATCATGGGAAATTTAAGCTAAATAATGTGGAAATTGAAAAAGTTTAAAAGTACACATATCTAGGTGTACCATTTTCTGCATCGGGTAGTTTTAAAAACTGTTGCGACCATTTTATTTCAAAAGCACGAATAGCAGGAAAATCAAAATTGATACTGTCAATCTCAAAATCAAACTGTTGGGAAACCAAGAAAACGCTTTTCGACTCCATTGCTGTTCTAAAGGCAAACTTCAAGATTAGATTTCAACGGGTTGGGTTAATGTTATGTGTGTTTTTTCTACACTAAACGATGCGTCTTGGTAAACTATATACAAATCCACCTCTAACTGAAATTGTTACATGCGTTGTTTCTGAAATAACTGATTCAATTAATAGTACAACAATCCGAAGATGAAGAAAAAATTAAAAGTGTTCCTAAAATTAAGTAACTAAATACTTTGTCAAAAAATTGATTGAAGTTTTATCCTTAAGTTGACGAAAATATAAAAATCAATTTTTTCCAGTCTTCTGGTAAAATTCCCTGACTTTTCCAGAAAGATTAGAATTCCTTAATATTTCCAGGTTTTCCAGGAATGTGCCACCATACTATGCCGTTTCCAGATGATAAAACAGAATTAAGTTTGAAAACAGTTTCAACACAAACGGTCTATAAAGACATATTGAAAAATTAAAAGGTGATAAACATAGGCTATTCATTATTACACATGTTCGGAAAACTGAAAAATTTGAGCTTGTTTTTTATACTTCAACACCCGTGTGTTATAACATGAAATATAGAGAATGTATAGTTCTATTAGTGGCGGATTTACCTTAAGTGCCGCTCCAGGCTCAGTGAAAAATGCCGCCCCTGAAAAGGTAAAAAAATTTTGCAACCCTTTTTGCCAAAATTTGCCGCCCCTAAAAGTGGTCGCCCTTCTTAAAAAACGTAAGTGACGAGCAAAAAAAAAAAAAAAAACAAATTCTACATTTTGTCAAATTATTAAATAATAAAAATAAATACCCAATGTAAATTCAAATTACTGTTTTATTAAAAAATCATAATTTCTGTTAATCTTTATACAATTTTACAATGAAATAATTTTCTGTTGATCAGGGCTGGGAGCTATTTAAAATGATTTCATTTTAAATATGTATTTAAAATACAAAATGGCATTTTCCATTTCCTATTTTAAATAAGTTCGGTCAAACCATTTTCTATTTTGTATTTAAAAAGAAAATTTGAATCCATTTTACATTTAAAATGAAAATGCATGTATACTCTTTATGTGCATAAATTATAGAACTCGAACTGAACGATCTGAAGTCTAACAAATTGTAAATTAAATGTACGTTTATTTAATTAATTCAATTTTTTTATAACTCGAGTTGCAAAGTCACGGGAGTTAAATTTATTACTAGAGTTGTAGTTCTCTTAAATCAAACTTTTCTGACTCAAGTTGTGTACTATTATCTTTAAGACACGGCGATAAAAAATGTTTTGTGTTACAAGCAGATGATTTTCATAATTTAGAAGTTGCAGTTGTAGGGTAGTCAAGGTTTGAATATGTCAAGGCTGAATTAAATTTTACAATATTTTAAAGTAACAATATTTCAAGAATTAAATTTCGTTTTCATATCATGTAAACTTTACAAAATTTTTTCAAAAGACTGCCTTTATTTAATTTCAGTACGTTAAAAGTTTTTTAACTTTATTTTTTTAATATTTATAAAAAAATGTATAGAATTTAAAGTAAAAAAAGCATTTGGCATTAGGGTTTCCGATCTCGATTCGATTTTATCGAAAATCGATTTTTGGATAGCCGATCTTCGATTTTTCGAATCGATTCTTTGGAGAGTAAATCGATACAGAAATCGTGAAAAATTTGCGGGATTGGAGATCGATCTTTTCGAATTTAAATTAGGATATTTTTAGTAAAAATATAATATTTTTCAAAATTATTGTAAAATATATTTTAACTATTTATATTGTCAAATAATTTTACCACTTTTATGATTCATTTATAGAAAATTGAGTCAAATTTTGCAATTATGTGACACTTTTAGCACAAACTGGAAACCATTTTATTCATATTAAATTCAGCAGTTCATCTTCAAAGAAAATTAAAACTGATTTGTGATGACCAAATAAGAAACTTCATTAAAACTTTTATATATCTTTTATTTTCTGCAAGTACAAAAATTGAATCGATTTTCGTCAGATCGATCTTTTGTAAGCCGATTTTCTCCTGCATCGATTTTTGGTTTGACGATTCGAATCGATCCACAAGATCGATTTTTTGGCCAGAGATCGGAAACCCTATTTGGCATTTTATAATTCATTTTAAATAGCTATCTTCCATTTTCTATTTTAAATATGTTCAGCAAAACCATTTTCCATTTTGTATTTTAAATGCATTTTTGAAAACCATTTTCTATTTTAAATTCTATGAACCATTTTTTTCAGCCCTGCTGGTAGTTACGTATAATCAGTGGTAGATTTACACTACGGGCACGCGGGGCAGAGGCCCCGGGAGGCAAATTATTAGGGGCAGTTTCCTCGCGTTAACTTTTCTATATCTTGAATTTTTTCCACAAATGTACCATGCTTTGGCAATTTTATATTAATTTCATACTGAACCAAAGCTTTACAGAATCCTATGAAATAAAAATTTTCGTTACTTACATTGTAAATAATTATTTTGAAATTGTGAAATTACCCTTACCTTTTAAAATAACAATGTCAGCAGAATAGGGACATATTAGAGGTTATGTCATTTCGAAAACTTCCATGAAACTGAATTAAATATGAGAATAAAATCGTTATTCTATCTTCAATAAACACAATAATAAGTTATTAGAAATACTCCAATAAAGTACCTAAAACTGAATTACATAAATTATGGAAATATTGTAAATTTAAAAAAAATGCTTAAAACAAGGTCAGTTGTCTTTACCATTAATGACGTTCCGCGTTTTCTTAATTCATTTTTTTAATTAGTTACATTCCAGGTAGATAAATTTTAGTTGTAAATCAATATAAACACAAAATATTGAATAAAAATTAATAAAATTTTGGTATTTAAAGAGCTGACATTTTGAATTAGTCATTTGTGTTGTATACGGTAAAGCCATCTACAGCCATCTATGTAGGATAAATACAATTACTGTTTAGCTGCACAATTATTTAACGTAAATAACGATGGCTGTTTGAATAAAGCACTCTTAAATTCAACAAAATTAACTTAAATAAATCACTTTTAAGCGCGAAAGTTGCAAAATTTGAAAAAAAAAAAAAATTAAGATAAAAATTTAAATTTTTTTATTTTTTATTTCCGTTGCTTTATTGAATAATCTTTATCAACAAATAAGTATACTATCCCATTTAAAAAAAAGTAAATTTGTATCATAGCACGAAAACCATAAGATTTATAAAGCTCCTGATTATCGCAATCGGTTGCCCCCGTCGACATCTACAACTCTTATTTGAACAATTTTTCGATTAAATCAACGGTTTGGCTGTAATAAAAATGGCAACTCCCGAAAAACTCACACAGTATATATATTTACATCTTCCTATGAATATGACGTCCATACTGAATCCGTACTTATGGCGTCCACTAGAAGGCATGTAAATATATACACTTTTATTCGTGTATATAGCATAAAATTGGTGAAAAATTGTAATACCGCTCTTAGTTTAAACCAAAAAAAATTAATTTTACTTTCATATTCCTATGATTACGAACTCCATCTGTTTTACGAAGTTGTGGACTCCTGTTTGTATATTTTTTCATATTGCAGTGAATGATGCGTCCTAAATGTACACGTATATATTTTTCATATCACCGTGAAAGTGACGTCCGACAACGTTGTCACATTATTTGTTTATTTCTTTTATTTGTTACAGAAACATTTTTGTATGTCATTTATATCTCAATGTATAGGTAGGTATTTAATTTGAAAACTTTTAACGGTTGTATAGGAAAGAACTTTATATTTCAATAGAAATTAAAAAATTAAAAATATTTTTAAAAAATTTATCGACTCACGATAAAATTATAGGATATCCCAATTAAAAAAGAGAATTTAAATATTACAACTTTGTTCCTTTATTATGTCTGTTATAATTAAATATCATAATTATTGTTTTAAAGGATTCTCAAGTCTTTACAGTACTAAAAACCAATTTTGAATAAAATAAAGTGGGCTCTGGAATATTTACGAGGTTCAGTTTTTCTCGAAAATTCAGGGTATAATAAAAGTTATGAATAACACAAGGCAACAAAAAAAAGTTTTTTTTTCTCACGAATGGATTTATGTGATTCGTATTCCTCATGCCTTCTATAGTGTAAAAACGTAAACAAAATATTTCAGTAACGTCACAATTTTAACATACATAATTAGGTGATTTCCTAGTATACGTGCAGAAGAAAAATTTTGAAAATTTCTAGTTTTATATATTGAACATGACCCAAAACGAACGAAAATTAGTATAAAAATTGGCGCTCACGTTTAGTTTTCGCAAAATTTAATATTAAAAATTTTACTTTGCAAAATACCACTATAAAAGTGGTATTTTGCAAAATAAAATATTTGGTTATTATTTACAAATATGGAATACCGTAAAGTAACGCTCACATCTATTAATATTATTAAAAATTTTATTCGTTCATATGTAAAATACACTTAAAATTGTATAAAAAACATGCACACACGAAAAGTATTAAAAATTTCTAGCTTCGTGTATTAAACATAAACCAAAACGAATGAAAATTAGTATGAAAATTGGGATTTACCTTTAGTTTTCGTAAAATTTAATGTTCAATATTGATTAGTTGAAATGTAAGCCAGAGCACTTGAAGTTAAGTTTAACACAAAACGAATTAATCACTTAATCACTTAATTTTAACATTATTTAGTTTTTAAAAACAAACTTAATATTATCAAATAAATAAAAGTAAATAAAAATTATTAATTTAAAGTTAAATTAATATGTGCACAATAATATTTACAAAAAAAATTAGGTGGACGTTTTGCTGTGTCATTGTGTATTATGCTTTAAAACAAACTAATTTGAAGTTGTCTGGACTAAATGCATATTTAGGTTTGTTCCCGTACATTCTTTTAATCTGGTAATTTTTTCAAGTTTCTATATACTTTATGTAGTGCAGATAAAATATAAAAATAACTACTAATAGCCTATTCAAATTATTCCAGTCCAGTAATCCAGTGAGTTAATACAGTCCAGTGTTGGACTGGATCATATCGTTTACATTATTCCAGTTATTCAATAGTCCATTCCAATTATTAAATTACATTACAAAAAACAAAAATGCGTGTTCACTACTCTACGTTTAATCCAGCACAGCAAATTTTGTTATCCTTTTTTATGCATATTAACAATATTAATTTATAATAATTTACAGTTTTTATAAATAATTAACAATATAAAATTTCTTTTTCCGTTACCTTAAAATTTATTCGTGTATTCCTTTTTTACCATATCCATTAACAAGAAAATATTTTTAAAATAATTTAAAATTTTGGCGCTTGTCATTTTGTTTTACCACTAGATGTCAGGTGCAATTATTAGGATTATTTACATACACGTCAAACAGATGGAGGAAGGTACGCTACATTTGAAACTAAAAGGTCTATTCCTTTACTTTTTTATATGTTAATTGCTTCAAGTTTCTACTTTATGTAATGGGAATAATATATGAAAGTAAAGAAATTACTCCCGTCAGCTTTCTAAAATAAAAACAAATTTTACAATTTTTTAAATTACTTAAATTATGACAACTATACGACAATCGACACTAAATCGACATAAACAGTAACAAATAACTGCGACAATAATTATTGCAACTGTCATATTTGATTATTACTGCTCGATTCCGCGACAAAATAACCGAATGACATAATAACCTTAGACAAAATAACCGAACGACAAAATAATCAAACGACAAAATAACCTTAAAGTTAATTTATTTATTCTTTTGTTAAAATATTAAACTTAAATTACAAAGATAAAACTGTAGCAATATCTTGTAAATACTTATGTTTTTGTTCTGCGTTATATTTAATCACAAAGTATATTGTCAAAACTAACATAACCTTCGGGCAAAGGGTAACCTTAACTAAACTCACTACCTACTTTTTATATAAAAAATCGAAGTATATTGTCAAAACTAACTAAACTAACCTAACCTTAACTAACCTCACCCCCTATAACCTCAACCTAATTAGTTTTTATATCAAAGTCGAAGTATATTGTCAAAACTAACTAAACTAACCTAACCTTAACTAGCTTCACCACCTATAACATTAACCTAATTAATTTTTATACCAAACTCGAAGTATATTGTCAAAACTAACTAAACTAACCTAACCTTAACTAGCCTCACCACCTATAACCTTACCCTAATTAGTTTTTATACCAAAGTCGAATTATATTATCTAAACTAACTAAATTAACCTAACCTTAACTAACCTCACCACTTATAAGCTTTACTTAATTAGTTTTTATATCACAGTCGAAGTATATTGTCAAAACTAACTAAACTAACCTAACCTTAACTAACCTCACCACCTATAACCTTAACCTAATTAGTTTTTATACAAAACTAGAAGTATATTATCTAAACTAACTAAACTAACCTAACCTTAACGTCCTAGCCTCACTAGAATAGCCTCATAACCTTTACCTAATTAGTTTTTATATCAAAGTCGAAGTATATTGTCAAAACTAACTAAACTAACCTAACCTTAACTAGCCTCACCACCTATAACCTTAACCTAATTAGTTTTTATATTAAAATCTAAGTATATTGTCAAAACTAACTAAACTAACCTAACCTTAACTAACCTCACCACCGAGTTTTTATATCTACCTAAAATTTGAAAAAAAAACCTTATAACCTTATCCTAACTAACTTATAATATTATTACCTAGTTTTTATATTATCCACTATTTGATCTTTCAAAATAATGTTTCCCAAGCTTAGCTTTTTATTGGGAGCAAAAAGAATCTTAATCTTATCACGGTCGCATGTACCCTAACTCAAAAGAATAATAAAATTAAAGATGTTTAATTTGTTGTTCGGTTATTTTGTCGTACAGTTACTTGGTCGTTCGGTTATTTTGTCCACAGTTATTTGTCGTGCGGTTATTTTGTTGTACAGTTATTTTGTGGTTCGGTTATTTTGTCCAGGGCACAGACCAGTGAACATACTATATTATATTATACATATAGACTGATAATATAAATGTGTAACTGAAGCAACCACATACGACCAAGTCCCGACCATAACTCGGGAATTTCCAGTGTCACCTCTAGGTGACAGTGAATTGTGATTTTTTTTTACAGACAATATAACAAATTTTAAAAATAAATGTGTTACGACTATAATGTTAATACTTAGTAGTATTCATGGTTTTAATTTGGCAACACTGCAGTTATGTTAACGGTCAAATTAATTCTGTTGTTTCAAATGATTTGCTGTTTTATTGCACGTGAGTGTATCTTGTGGTATTTTCGCTGTTATAAAAATGTCTAAAAAGTAGGTACTGTTAATATTGTTATAACAAATTATTATTTAAGAATCGAGCTTATAATGAAAGTGATTTTTTGCCGGTAAATTTATACCATTATATCAGTTCATATTACAAATATCTGCCCGTATGACCTATAATTGACACGCCATTTAAAAAAAAAATACTAAAGGGTATTTTTTTTCAATTATTTATTTTTTATATGTTGAGTACCTAAAGATAAAACATCACAGACTAACTTAAAATACTTAAAATCACTAATTTCTTTTAAACTTATGTACTATAATTTTCGTAAATATTATTTATAAATTTAAAAATTTAAATTTTACAGTTGGAAGGAAAAAGTAGGAACTGCGAAATTTTGGTGTACAGGAACGACTTTCTCTTTTAATACATTCACTTTCCTATTCGTAAGGGAACAGACCTAAAATACGTTTTTCTGTTCGCTACTGCATCACAATGACGTCAAATATTTGAATCTAAGAAAACAAGGCTTACTTTTAATTGTTGAAAATTTTAAATGACAGTTCATGAGTTGGATAATTTTCATTCAAAAGTGATATGTAAAGTTTATTTTTATTTTATAATTAACAAATACTTATTTGAAAAACATTGTATGTGTGTGTAAAAAATATTTTCTTCCTAAATTTATCATTTTAAATACCATTCTCAATATACATATACGTAGGGTAGACAGTGGTTATTTGGACAATGAAATTTCTAAGAGGTAATTTGAGCCACTCTTTTCCAATTAATCACTTTTACAGAAGTAAGTTGAACATCCAAAAATTACACAACACAAAAGATATGACCAAATTACCACACTTAAATAAGTCACTTTTATCCAATTAACCAATTACAGAGGTAAGTTAAACATGCAGAAATTACCCCACACAAATGATATGACCAAATTACCACACTTAAATAAGTCACTCTTATCCAATTAACCACATACAGAGAGAGGTAAGTTGAACATGCAAAAATTATCCAATACAAAAATTATGACAAAATTACAACACTTAAATAAGTCGTTCATATCCAATTCACCATATTAAAGAAACAACAGATACCATAAGACGCTCTTTGTACATATGTAACATAAAGAAGACGAAACAACAACATCGCTTACAACATACAAAATAAGTGTATATTTGAACTTAGAAAATTTTTACTAAACTTGATTAATTATATGTTAAATATATATTTTAGGAAAAAATTAATATTTTGCTGTTAGTGTACATTATAAACACTATAGATATAGGTAAAATAGCATTGTACAGTAATAACACCGGTCACATACAAAAAGTAGTATATATTTGAACTCATTGTACAGTAACAACACATAACATATGATGATTTTTGTATTTAAACTAAATAATAAAACAATATTTGTTACATACAAAAATTAGTGTATATTTGAACTGAGAAAAATTTTTTCACATTAATAAGGAATAATACCAAATATTTATATTTAAGTTTTTATATTTATATTTATCGAACAGTTTTTATATTTATCGGTTTCTTTCAGAAATAACTTAATTAATATATAAAATATAAAAACTGTTCGAGTATTGAATAGCGTTCGTGTATAGTGGCTTTTATCCTATATATAATATTAAAAAAAAATTGTATCATTTATAAATAATTTTTTTGAAAAATTTATATTGAAATATTTTCACAATTAATACATATATATGTATCACTAGTATTAGGCACACAATTAATATGCGCCCAGTTTTTGCACAACTGACATTCAATCCACGTTTCTTTGGAGCGACACTTTGAAAATAGTTCATTGCATATTAAGCAAGAAATCCTTGATAATAATATTAAACAATCACTATTAATACAAATATTAATTTTTTTAGTAACTTTTTTACACTTTTTTGCTATATTTTGTTCTTTCTCTAATGTTTTTATCTCTATTGAATCGGTTAAAATACTAGATTTTCTTTTCCTTTTGGTTTGACCCCGTTCTTTTGAAACAGCCCTCGGGTACGGTCGAACTATTTCTGGAGAAAATATTAGTGTTGAAATTGTAGTTGATGATGTTAAAATTTGCGATTCTGGGGGATCAGTTACGAATGACGGAGCGAAATCATCTTGAGTAAAAATATTTTCATTATATGGAAATATTCCAGTCTTTTTAAATCCTTTTATGATATTTTTATTAGTTGTAGCTAATGGTAATGAATCTGTTACTATTTTTGGGATATCATATATTGTTATTTTTTCACCTGGATTATTTTTTAACCATAAATCTTGTGCAGTTGAAGCATATTTCTTAAATGGTCCATACACAGCCACATCAAGTGGTTGTAATTTATGGCTACAATGTGGTGGAAAGGATAACATTACGATCCCATTATCTTTCGCTAAGTTTAAGGTTGGTACATGTAAATGTGAGGAATGATTATCTAATACGAGTAATACTGGATTATTAATAGATGGTTTTACGTGTGCGATGAAATGTTGCATGTACATAAAAAATTCTTTATTTGTTACCCAACCGCTTGAATTGGCTGCACCAATACAACCTTTTGGTCCATTATTAATAAAATGATTTTTATATTTTTTTCGTGGAAATACGAACATAGGAGGCACTGTATTTCCGTTTGCAGAAACAGCACATATTAGTGTCACATTAGTGCCCCGTTCAGCAGAAGTTATGGAGCCAACATTTTTTTTACCTTTGGCAGCAATTATTTTAATAGGTTTTAGTACTGTACAAATTCCAGTTTCATCAATGTTCCAAATGTTTGATGCGGTAAATTGATATTTATTCATAACTTCAGCTAATTTTGTGAAAAATGGTTTTACATTTTCAACATTAAACGATGTCGCTCGTCCGATACTTGTTGGTTCAGGTTTTCTAATTGATAATTCTCTATTCCTTTTTAGAAAACTAGTAAGCCACTCTTTACCAGCTATTTTATTAAGTTTCCATGTTTCAGGCATTTTAATATTAAATTTTTCCGCACACTCATAAGCAAGCTGACGAACATTTTTGGGAGTCAATCCATAAAATATCGAAGCCATTTGTAGCAAATAATCTTTTAATGCAATTTCCAGGTCCTTAGAAAATACTTGTCTAGATTTTTTATAAACCATTGTAGGTAAATCTTGCGTTTCCTTATCTTTATATGCTTTAAATTTAATTACATAACGTGATAATGTCGTACGTTTAATATTAAATTCCTTTGAAGCAGCATTGATACTTTTATTTCCAAAAATTATTGTTCTTGCGGCATTATTAAAAATTTCAATGGGTATAAGCCCTCTTTCGGTTTTACGTTTATAATTTCTCATATCTAAAAGAAATAAGAAACAAAAATTTAATAAAAGAAAATCTTAATAATAGTTTTATTAATGAAAAAATTGTACTTACTTATTATTTATAAATGATACAAATTGAAATATGACCAAATTTTTAAAAATTGGTTAACAATTGTAAAAACAAGTTGGCATTTACAAAAATTTTGAATAATTTTGCTAACAATTAGTTAAAAACAAATAAAAGTGAAAAAAATAAAAACGATTTCTAATTTAAGTACAAAAATCATCGTTATGTATGTGTTGTTTACTGTACAAGGTTCAAATCTACACTAAATTTGTATGAGGGGGAAGTTCTCTTATAACGAACTTTAAATGCAAACATCACGAATATGTGTGTGTTGTCTCTACCGTATACAACGCTATATTACCTATATGTACACTTCTTTTAAAAGAGGGGACGTTGTAAAAGACACATTTCATTCACAATATATATTTATATGTGTGTTGTCGCTACCCTATATTTTAAAATCAGTTGTATATTAAATGTATGTTTTTGCAACTTTTATATTAGTTGAAAAAACTTATAGAAATAATTAACATGTAGGACGAATTGAATATACTTATTTGTAATACATTAACTTATGGGTATTCATTTGCCTTCGTATATGTAAAGTTAATAGTTTGGTTGAAATGACAGAATTAATTTACATGTAGGATGATTTCATCTTTACTTATAATTTATTGTTATATGTACATTAATATGACTTTCGTTTAGGTATTAAAAATTTCATATTCACTTCAATACATTAACTTATGGGTACTCATTTGCCTTCGTATATGTAAAGTTAATAGTTTGGTTGAAATGACAGAATTAATTTACATGTAGGATGATTTCATCTTTACTTATAACTTATTGTTATATGTACATTGATATGACTTTCGTTTAGGTATTAAAAATTTCATATTCACTTCAATACATTAACTTATGGGTATTCATTTGCCTTCGTATATGTAAAGTTAATAGTTTGGTTGAAATGACAGAATTAATTTACATGTAGGATGATTTCATCTTTACTTATAACTTATTGTTATATGTACATTGATATGACTTTCGTTTAGGTATTAAAAATTTCATATTCACTTCAATACATTAACTTATGGGTATTCATTTGCCTTCGTATATGTAAAGTTAATAGTTTGGTTGAAATGACAGAATTAATTTACATGTAGGATGATTTCATCTTTACTTATAACTTATTGTTATATATACATTGATATGACTTTCGTTTAGGTATTAAAAATTTCATATTCACTTCAATACATTAACTTATGGGTATTCATTTGCCTTCGTATATGTAAAGTTAATAGTTTGATTGAAAATGAAGTTTTTGTATCTTAAATGTACATTACAACTTTTTGATCTGTTTAAAAAAAAAAAAAAAAAATTTGTATTTTTAATGTACGTTTTTACAAATTTTTGATTAGTTGAAAAAAAAAATTTTTGTATTTTAAATGTACGTTTTTGCAACTTTTGGATTATTTGAAAAAATTTACATGTAGGATGATTTCATCTTTACTTATAACTTATTGTTATATGTACATTGATATGACTTTCGTTTAGGTATTAAAAATTTCATATTCACTTCAATACATTAACTTATGGGTATTCAATTGCCTTCGTATATGTAAAGTTAATAGTTTGATTGAAAATGAAGTTTTTGTATCTCAAATGTACATTACAACTTTTTGATCTGTTTAAAAAAAAAAAAAAAATTTGTATTTTTAATGTACGTTTTTACAAATTTTTGATTAGTTGAAAAAAAAATTTTTGTATTTTAAATGTACGTTTTTGCAACTTTTGGATTATTTGAAAAAATTTACATGTAGGATGATTTCATCTTTACTTATAACTTATTGTTATATGTACATTGATATGACTTTCGTTTAGGTATTAAAAATTTCATATTCACTTCAATACATTAACTTATGGGTATTCATTTGCCTTCGTATATGTAAAGTTAATAGTTTGATTGAAAATGAAGTTTTTGTATCTTAAATGTACATTACAACTTTTTGATCTGTTTAAAAAAAAAAAAAAAAATTTGTATTTTTAATGTACGTTTTTACAAATTTTTGATTAGTTGAAAAAAAAAATTTTGTATTTTAAATGTACGTTTTTGCAACTTTTGGATTATTTGAAAAAATTTACATGTAGGATGATTTCATCTTTACTTATAACTTATTGTTATATGTACATTGATATGACTTTCGTTTAGGTATTAAAAATTTCATATTCACTTCAATACATTAACTTATGGGTATTCATTTGCCTTCGTATATGTAAAGTTAATAGTTTGATTGAAAATGAAGTTTTTGTATCTTAAATGTACATTACAACTTATTGTTATATGTACATTGATATGACTTTCGTTTAGGTATTAAAAATTTCATATTCACTTGTATGTTAAATATACAATATGTTTCAAATATTTATATAAACACATAAAAAACAGAAAAATAAATGAAAAATTTAAAAAAAATTTCTTATATTTCAATATAAACTTTAAAAAACTTCAATTCTAATAACTTATTTTATAGTTTTAATCAATTTTGTAACGAATTAAAACAAAAAAATATAAAAAAAAAGTAAAATTTACCACGCTTCTGGTTCCAAAACATTATTATAAGATGGTGGTGCCTTTTCAAATATCGATGTATATGGTTGACAAACGTTATGAATGGATCCCTCGAAGTATATGAAACTATTGTGTATATGTGTAATAGCATTACATTAATAGTTTTGATTTTGACTAGGTTCTGTTCTTTTGAAAATATTATGTTTTATAATATGATATTTTCAAATAATTTTTGTTTACTGTAATAACATCGTAAAGGTACCTCATCGAAAAATTATGAAAAGGTATAAAGTAAGTGTTTTGGTATTAAAAAATATGTTAACATATATTTTTTATTAACCGTAAACCATTTATATATATATATGTATATATGTATGTAAATATATATATTTATATATATATATATATATATATATATATATATATATATATATATATATATATATATATATATATCTTATACATGTAATACGTACATATTGTATAAAAATAAGTTGGTAATGATGGTTGTTTATCCTCATATGCAACTTTATATATGTAAAACAATGTTGTATGTATTTCACAATAATAAATTAAACATTTATTTGAATGTGATATATCTGTAAAGAGCATATTGATAAGATTTTTTTTTTTAAAGTCATAAATTATTAATATGGTCCTCGTCCCTAGACTTGATTGCAGCCAGTACGTTAACAGTTATCTCGATTGCTATGTACTTATTATTTTATAAAGATAATAGAGATCATAGTTGGGATAACGGTGCTCTGATGGCATAGTTCCGATTCGACACTTTAAGTTAACAATGCCGGGCTGTTAATCGGGATCTGCGTATTGCAGTGGCTAGGAGGTGGGTGGATAACATATCATATGTTAATAAATGTTATTATAATTTTATTGTGTTAAATGTAAAATGGTATATATATATATATATATATATATATATATATATATATATATATATATATATATATATATATATATATATATATATATATATATATATATTATATATATATATATATATATATATATATATATATATATATGTATCTATATGTATATATATATAATTTTTATAATTTTTCCATCTTATACTTAGGCTCTTATGTGGACAAACAATTTTATAAAATAAATTTTTTAATAAATTTATAATGCAAGAAACTCACTACATACCAAGCGAGAATGAAGTGTGTTATTTGAACGTAAAATAAATATATATTTTATATATTTAAAAATTGTCGCATACAATCTAGCGAAGAGTTATGAGCAAATGTTTGAATTATTTCAATAAAACTATATTACTTAAAATATATGGTAATAGTTTTTATTCAAATATGAATATTTTCAAAAAATAATTTTTTTTATTTTTTTAAATATTAAAAATTTTAGAAAATATTTTTTATATAAAAAGTAACAAAAGAAATAAATTTATTTTTATTTCAATTTTTGTTATAATTTTTATATGTTTATATCAGTTTATGAAGAAATTTCATACTGATTAATAAATGAAAAACTTTTTAAAATATTTCTTTTTTTTTTTTAAATTGGAATAATTTTATTAAGTTTGGTACAGTTCCCTGGTTGATCCTGCCAGTAGTCATATGCTTGTCTCAAAGATTAAGCCATGCATGTCTCAGTACAAGCCATATTAAGGTGAAACCGCGAAAGGCTCATTATATCAGTTATGGTTCCTTAGATCGTACATACATTTACTTGGATAACTGTGGTAATTCTAGAGCTAATACATGCAAACAGAGTTCCGACCAGAGATGGAAGGAATGCTTTTATTAGATCAAAACCAATCGATGTTAACATATTTTTATAATATATTTTATGTTTTTTTATAATTTCATATATATATATATTTAATATATGTGCATCGTAATAATTTGGTGACTCTGAATAACTTTTAGCTGATCGCACGGTCTTTATAGTACCGGCGACGCATCTTTCAAATGTCTGCCTTATCAACTGTCGATGGTAGGTTCTGCGCCTACCATGGTTGTAACGGGTAACGGGGAATCAGGGTTCGATTCCGGAGAGGGAGCCTGAGAAACGGCTACCACATCCAAGGAAGGCAGCAGGCGCGCAAATTACCCACTCCCGGCACGGGGAGGTAGTGACGAAAAATAACGATACGGGACTCATCCGAGGCCCCGTAATCGGAATGAGTACACTTTAAATCCTTTAACGAGGATCCATTGGAGGGCAAGTCTGGTGCCAGCAGCCGCGGTAATTCCAGCTCCAATAGCGTATATTAAAGTTGTTGCGGTTAAAAAGCTCGTAGTCGAATTTGTGTCCTACACTGTCGGTTCACCGCTCGCGGTGTTTAACTGGCATGTTTTGTGGGACGTCCTACCGGTGGTGAGGTATAAATTATATATTGTATAATATGGTTATAAATACTTGTATTTTTATTTAAATTTTTATTTTTATGGTAAGTTATTATTTATATTTTTACTTGCTTGAAAAGTTTAAAGTATACTAGTTAAATTTTATATACTAATATGTACATTAAAGTATAATTTATCGTAAGTGTTAAAGTTATTTATTTTTTATAATTTAAATAATGGAGACAGCCTCCCAATTATAATCCTATCGCGGTGCTCTTAATTGAGTGTCGAGATGGGCCGGTACGTTTACTTTGAACAAATTAGAGTGCTTAAAGCAGGCTTTAAAATTTAAATAATGCCTGAATATTGTGTGCATGGAATAATGGAATAGGACCTCGGTTCTATTTTGTTGGTTTTCGGAAGTTTTTCCGAGGTAATGATTAATACGGACAGATGGGGGCATTCGTATTGCGACGTTAGAGGTGAAATTCTTGGATCGTAGCAAGACGGACAGAAGCGAAAGCATTTGCCAAAAATGTTTTGATTGATCAAGAACGAAAGTTAGAGGTTCGAAGGCGATCAGATACCGCCCTAGTTCTAACCATAAACGATGCCAGCTAGCGATCCGCCAAAGTTCCTCCGATGACTTGGCGGGCAGCTTCCGGGAAACCAAAGCTTTTGGGTTTCGGGGGAAGTATGGTTGCAAAGCTGAAACTTAAAGGAATTGACGGAAGGGCACCACCAGGAGTGGAGCCTGCGGCTTAATTTGACTCAACACGGGAAACCTCACCAGGCCCGGACACCGAAAGGATTGACAGATTGAGAGCTCTTTCTTGATTCGGT
Source organism: Brachynemurus nebulosus (assembly GCA_035578155.1). NCBI lineage: Eukaryota > Metazoa > Arthropoda > Insecta > Neuroptera > Myrmeleontidae > Brachynemurus > Brachynemurus nebulosus. The sequence continues at coordinate 2,533,176 of JAPWDM010000016.1, forward strand.
GGGTGGTGGTGCATGGCCGTTCTTAGTTGGTGGAGCGATTTGTCTGGTTAATTCCGATAACGAACGAGACTCTAGCCTACTAAATAGACGTACTTTATTACCGGCATCTCAAGGTCCATTGGCTGTATTGTTACTGAATGTTATTTGTATATTTTGTTTTAATATATTTATAATATGTATGATTGATAATATTCATTTATGTTTTTTATTTCTTTGGGGATAAATTTCTATGTGTAATTACTTAATCTGCATTAATGATATATTTAACATGATACATTAACTAAAGTGACATCAGTTTTTTGATGTGGTTTTTACTGCCGGCGTACAAATAATTCTTCTTAGAGGGACAGGCGGCTTCTAGCCGCACGAGATTGAGCAATAACAGGTCTGTGATGCCCTTAGATGTTCTGGGCCGCACGCGCGCTACACTGAAGGAATCAGCGTGTTTTCCTCTGGCCGAAAGGTCCGGGTAACCCGCTGAACCTCCTTCGTGCTAGGGATTGGGGCTTGCAATTATTCCCCATGAACGAGGAATTCCCAGTAAGCGCGAGTCATAAGCTCGCGTTGATTACGTCCCTGCCCTTTGTACACACCGCCCGTCGCTACTACCGATTGAATGGTTTAGTGAGGTCTTCAGACTGGTGCGCGGCAATGTTTTTAAAAGACATTGCCGATGATGCTGGAAAGATGACCAAACTTGATCATTTAGAGGAAGTAAAAGTCGTAACAAGGTTTCCGTAGGTGAACCTGCGGAAGGATCATTAACGAAATATAACAAAACTTGATTTTTGTGATTTTTTATATATATTAATGTTTTGTTAAAATATTTTGTTTATAAATTCCTTATATTTTTATGTAAGTAAAAGAAAAATTTACTTTTTTTCTATAACTTACTTTATAAAATATATAATTTTTATAATATAAAAATTATAATATTGTAATAAATAAACACGTATTTGGATACCAATTTTTAATATATTAAATATATTATTGGTTATAAAGTTTTACATCCAAATGTTAATTTGATTTTTTAATTTTTTTTGATATGTGTTTATTTTTATATATCAATATATAAATTTTTTTTTTGTATTAACAATATTAAAAATTTATTGAATCTATATAAAATAAATAGCATATTCGTAAAATAACAAAACAAGTTATTTTCAATATGTCTTATTTATAATATAGTTATTTAATAAATGAGTTTTCTTTAAAAAAAAAATTTTTTTTTTTAATGTTTTGTCAAATAAACAAGCAAGCACTGTATCTAATAAAATTTTATTAAATATTATTATTTATTCTTTTATACAAATGTAAGTCAATATAAAACAAACGAAAAAATTGTTTTTTTATTGCAGTCTTTTTATTATTATTTTATAATAATAAAAAAAGTATAAATTTTTATTTAATATAAATATTTTTTAAAATTTAATAATATAAAGATTACCCTGAACGGTGGATCACTTGGCTCGTGGGTCGATGAAGAACGCAGCTAATTGCGCGTCAACTTGTGAACTGCAGGACACATGAACATCGACATTTCGAACGCACATTGCGGTCCTTGGATACTGTTCCCGGACCACACCTGGCTGAGGGTCGTATACAATAATATATTAAAAGATTATTTTTAATAAAAGATAATATATTTTTTAAAATATATATCTTATAAATAATAATATGAATGTTCGTATATTTTTTTAATTTATACGTCATTCTAAATTATATGATGTTTTTAATGTATGTATTTTTAATATTATTTTTCTATATCTTACTTATTAATATAATGTGTAAGAATAAGAAAATCAAATAATACATCACATCATTTTAATTTAATAAAAATGAAACAATATTTTCTAAAAAAATATAAAAATAAATTTAAACACATATAGTAATGAAAACCAAAAATTATTCATGTATATATGTGTTTTAAATATCTAATTATTTTTATTTTATGAAAATATGAAATAACGAAATAATTTATTTCTTATTAATTTTCATATAAATATTAAATAATAATATTTAAAAATTTAACATAATAACATAAGATAAAATTTTTTGGTTTAAGTAATTACTAATAGTGTTTTTATTTTTTCAAAATAAAATTTTTTTGTATTTATTTATAAAGAAAATATTGAAAAAAAAAAAACATTTTTATTTTATTTATTTATATTTGCGACCTCAGAGTAGGTGAGATTACCCGCTGAATTTAAGCATATTATTAAGCGGAGGAAAAGAAACTAACTAGGATTCCCTTAGTAGCGGCGAGCGAACAGGGAAAAGCCCATCACTGAACCCCATGGCTAAATAAAAATGGTCATTCGGGGAATGTAGTGTTTGGGAGGATCCATAATTTTTTATATAACCTGTTATTTTATGTAATAAGTCCAAGTCCATCTTGAATGGGGCCATATACCCAGAGAGGGTGCCAGGCCCGTAGTGACTATATACTGAATAACAGGTGGATCTCTCCTTAGAGTCGGGTTGCTTGAGAGTGCAGCTCTAAGTGGGTGGTAAACTCCATCTAAGGCTAAATATAACCACGAGACCGATAGCGAACAAGTACCGTGAGGGAAAGTTGAAAAGAACTTTGAAGAGAGAGTTCAAGAGTACGTAAAACCGTTCAGGGGTAAACCTGAAAAACCCGAAAGGTCGAAAGATGAGATTCATTTACTTTTTATCGTATATTAACCAACTTGTATTTGTTAGTGACAAAATTTATTATTATTATATATTATAATTTTTTATGGTATATTTATAATTTATAAAATTATTGCACTACTATATGTTGTGTATAATAACGAGGTATGCACTTCTCATCTTGTAGGACGTCGCGACCCGTTAAATATTGATTTATGAAATATTTTTGTGCATTTTATATTATATTATAAATTTTTATTTATTTGTGTAATATATGCCTATATTATCTAATTAATTGTTTGACGGTATAAATATTCATAATATAAGATTAAGTGTAAAAATTTTTTTTTTACACGTTCATTACCTAAAACGAGTATATATGGGTTTTATTAGGTTTTTTATATTTCTTAATAAAACATATGATTTTATTTGGTTTTTATACCAATAAATCATACCATATTACTGTCAGTTTTTAGGTATTAATTTGAACAATAATCTTTTTGTCAGCGACGCTATAGCTTTGGGTACTTTCTGGACCCGTCTTGAAACACGGACCAAGGAGTCTAGCATGTGCGCAAGTCATTGGGAATAAAATATTTTTTCATCGAAATATTAATAAATTTTATGAAACCCAAAGGCGAAATGAAAGTAAAATAATTTTTTTTTAAAAAATTTTTATTTTTTTTATTATAAATTTGAGGGAGGATATATTTTTATTATGTATTAAATATCGCACTCCCAGGGCATCTTATATTATTCTTATAATTTTTTTATAATTTTTATTATGAATAAAGGTGCACCTAGAGCGTACACGCTGGGACCCGAAAGATGGTGAACTATGCCTGGTCAGGACGAAGTCAGGGGAAACCCTGATGGAGGTCCGTAGCGATTCTGACGTGCAAATCGATCGTCGGAACTGGGTATAGGGGCGAAAGACTAATCGAACCATCTAGTAGCTGGTTCCCTCCGAAGTTTCCCTCAGGATAGCTGGCGTTCATCATTTAACGAGTCTCATCCGATAAAGCGAATGATTAGAGGCCTTGGGGCCGAAACGACCTCAACCTATTCTCAAACTTTAAATGGGTGAGATCTCTAGCTTGCTTAAAATCATATATTGATTTTATTTTTAATTTTATATATATGTGAAGCTATGAGAATAATATTTTTAATTAAGATAATATTTATGGATCAGAATGCCAAGTGGGCCACTTTTGGTAAGCAGAACTGGCGCTGTGGGATGAACCAAACATAGAGTTAAAGCGCCAAAATCGACGCTTATGGGATACCATGAAAGGTGTTGGTTGCTTAAGACAGCAGGACGGTGGCCATGGAAGTCGGAATCCGCTAAGGAGTGTGTAGCAACTCACCTGCCGAAGCAACTAGCCCTGAAAATGGATGGCGCTGAAGCGTCGTGCTTATACTCTATCGTCAATTGTTATTATAGATATTTATTATTTTTATAAAAATTTTTAAATATCATGAAAACTTGACGAGTAGGAGGGTCGCGATGGTGTGCACGGAAGGATTGGCCGTGAGGCTGTCTGGAGCCGCCATCGGTGCAGATCTTGGTGGTAGTAGCAAATACTCTAGCGAGGCCCTGGAGGACTGACGTGGAGAAGGGTTTCGTGTGAACAGCAGTTGCACACGAGTCAGTCGATCCTAAGCCCTAGGTGAAAACCGATGTTAAT